>JASAMY010003822.1:0-215000 GCA_030248085.1 Paralinhomoeus sp. GSCO2_6
CGGCGCCGCCAGGGGATTTTGATTGTGTCGGTGGCGGTTGCGCGCAACAAACACGACGCGGCGATGCGTCGTCACCGCGAATGGAACATTCAACCAATCTTTTACACGTCTCATGCATAGTCAGGCGGTGCTGGCGACGAGGCCAGCCGCGCTCGATTGCGCGTGAGGCTGGGGTTTCCCAACAGCGCCGACTGGGTTCGCCCGCGGCTCGGCAATCGATTGTCACAACAGAACAAGCGCTGTGTCGACGGCAGCGAGCTAGCACGGCTGATCACGGACCCAAACAAAACCAGAGGATATAGGTACTGGGGCTGGAACTGGCTGGCTCGCGCGCGCGCGCAATTAACGCCACCCTATCCCATCATTGGTGACTAGCGCCTCGGGGAACGACGCAAACAAAAGGCGCGAGTGAGACCTGGAGTGTCTTTCAACAAAGAAATCAAAGGTGCTACCGCCTCAAGACGCGACACACGTACAAGTACATATAGGTATGTATACGTGTGCATGTGGGCAAACACACTGACTTAAGAATTTACCTGTCAAAATGCTCGCTTGGCTTCCTCCCCTACCTAGTAGGTATGTATATGTACGTACCATACGCAGGTTTGTCATGTGCAAACATGGCACTCCAGTTTTCATAGTTATCTAAACGGACCCGCTTGTCAAGCTTATGCAGCGGAAAAATGATGCACTCGAATGTTCAAACAGTCAAGAGTCAACCAGTACAAATGGTGGCTAACAAACGGGAATACCCGGTTATCATTTGCTATTTGCAGTGCCCGATAGCCGTGAGTCCCAACTTGCGGCGCCATGATTTGAAAGGCCGCGCTATTTTCAGTTATCAGGCGAGGAGGGCCGGGGTGTTCAATCAAGAACTAAAGTGATCGAGCGTCGACGTTGTTGCTAGGAGGGGGGGGGGGGTGCGAAATTTGTCCTTGGTCCCACGCTGCGCATCGCGCGAGCGCAGTCAAGGGCAGCAGTCGGTCGCCAAACGCCGCACGCCCAGGCCTGGCGAAGCTGCGAAACGCAGTCGCGGTTGCGTTCAGGTTCAGCCCCAGTCCACCAATGGGAGCGCGAGGAGGGGGAGGGGGGTGGTGAGTTGATGCTCGGCGTCGTGTCCCGTTGCGGTCGCTTCCTCGCCAACGGCGCGGCGAGTCGGGCGACGAGCGGACGTGACGCGTACGGACGTGGACGACGAAAGTGCCCCCTTCCCCTCCCCCTCCCCCCTCCATCCCTCCTCGCCCTCGCTCCTCCTCGCTCCTGGCGGGTGTGTACGTACAGGTGGCGGTCGAACGAGATGGATCCCCTGTAGCTACCGTCCTTCCGGGCCACCAGTAGGCGCGGGGGGGCAGGCAACGGCGTCAAAGTGACGTCCGTGTCTTCAGACCGGTTGGCAAGAGCAGACATGTATAAGGCCACGCGCGCGCGACCAAAAGTAAACTGACTGACCAATTTGATTCTCGCGGCCCGTCGTTCTCAGTGGCCCCTAGTACGTAATGTAAATCTGCGGCGCCGGGGGGGGGGGAAATTAGTACCGTATGTAGTACGAGAACATACGGTAACATACATACATACTGTGCAATACGGTACGGACATGTGTGCATGTTACACCCCTGCATAACAAGCAAAAGCGGTTGCTGCTACACACAGTGGCACGTACCAAAACATAAAACCCTTTTTCTTTTAGTTTATCGCAGGCCTCCATCGAAGATATTTACGTGAAATTTTCCGCGTGCTTGCAGCCTCATTCAGTTTATACATCCTTTCCAAGTTTTGTTATAGTCGTGACTGGTCAAAAGCGACGTTGTGGCTGTAGAGTGACGTTGTAGAGCGTAGTGGCTCAGTGGTAATGCGTCGTGCTCGGCGCGCTCGTGGTCGGGGTTCAGGTTTCTTCCACTGAGGTCATTCACTCACGCATCCCCTTGGCAAAGGGATGAATCGCTCTTATTGCCTCGGTGTAGGGCGGCTCCGGGGCGTCGGCCCGAAATCCGTGCCAGGTGGCGGCCCACCTTCCCTCGCGGGAGAAGAACGCCGTAGGTAGTGTTAGCTACAGCGTCATCATGACTTATCGCCCCTTCGTACCCCGTGCGTCGGTTTACTGTCCCTTACTGTGTCGTGCTTGCATCAATAAAAACATTGATTGATTGATTGATTGATTGTTGTATACGTGATTGATTTATTCATTGATTGTGTTTTACCATACATACGTAGATCCTCCAACTTCACAATAGTGCCCCCCCCCACATATAGGGCTCCGTGCCCCTCCAAGGAGCAGGCAGAGGAGGAGATGGCCGTGGAGCTGAACGAGGCCCAGCCAGCACGTCTACGACCACATCGCCAGCTCTGTCGCTGCCCACGACGGCAAGGACATTCTTCATCGCGCTGCAGGCGGCCAGGGTAGCGCCGCCCCTCGACCAGCCCCACTCCCCACCAAGGGCGGATCTAGAAGGGGGCGAAAGGGAAAGCCATCGCCCCCATAGCTGGGCGGATTGCGTGTGGGGCGGGCGGGTAGGCGAGGGGCGAAAAAGGGGGTGGGAGGCGAGGGGCGAGGGGTGGGCTGGGGAGTAGGGGCGAAGGTCAAAGCGCGAGCAGGCAGGCCAGAGAGATTAGCAGAGTCTTTTGTTTCCTTCAGATTAACGCACTACCCATACGCGCAAAATTTTTGCCTGTGGCGCTGCAGTGAGTGTACAGGTCACTCTAGGACGAGGGACTCCTGTTGAGGGCAGGAGATAGGATTCCCTAAGCGAAAAAAATTTGCCTGCGGTGCTGAGGTGGGCACGCCCTTGGGTGAAGACACCCGCGGGCCCGGGTGTATTCAGTTCTTCGCCAACCTGGACACCAGGGGCGGATCCCGGGCGTCGGGTCGGGGGGGGGGATTCTCCCTCCCAAAATCGAGAATCTAGTGCGAATGGGGGGGGGGGGGGGGAAGAGGGCTGGGCCGTAGAAGAAGAAACGTGCCTAGCGAACCTACTTTTCCGCATAAAAGCGTGTAGGTGGTCAAAAATCGTAAAAAAATTGCGCCTGCGGCGCAGATTTTATGTATTACTTGTCAATAATGGACCAATTGGGTGCCCAAAACATCGTCGAAATGACCCAGCATCTATAAATATCAACAGGGTGCCCCCCTTCTGCTAAATCCTTCCCCCCCTCTGAAAAAAATTGTGGATGCGCCACTGCTGGCTAATAACAATCGCTAATTACAATGAATTTTTTTGGAGAAGGCCGTGAGAGATGTAGAATTAGCAAAAATTACGCAGGCGGCGCATATAATTTCGTAGAAACCGTAACAAAAACTTTGACATTCAGACCGATCGGAATGCCACAAGTTGCATATTTTGCCTGCGGCGCCATTTGTGTGCATGCAACACAGAAAATACAAATACAACAATAGTAAAATGTTGGCTTTTTCACCCTCTTCGCGAAATAGAATTTCTGGTTCCCGAAATATGCGCCGAAATAGGTCTAATTGTGGCCGGTTCCACGGGATAGGTTCGTTCGCCCCCCTAGCCGAAAATTCCTAGATCTGCCCCTGCTCCCCACAAGGCGGAGAGGCAGAGAAAGGGGTTTAGTGGTCGTGCAGGCAAGTCGATGCTTGTGAACTCCATCGTCAGAAACCTTTGCCAGCCACTGCCGTAGGGCGCACTCAGCCATCGAGATCTCCACGTAGGTAGTCGGTGCTGAGCGAGCAGAGCCCCTGCACCGTCCTCGTGCAGTTCGAATTTATCAGTTTGTCTGGCGCTAGCGTGCGTGCATACACATAGGTATGTTTGTTCATGCGTGCGTGCGTGCGTGCGTGTTCATGCGTGCGTGCATATTTTCCAGTGGCGCAGCCAGGACTTGATTTCGATTCGATTCGATTCGATTCGATTTATTTTAACGATGACAAACGCCTGACACAGCAATACTGCCGTTAACTGCGAGAGCAGGGCGCGCCATCGGTCAAAGGAAAAGATGCAGAATACACATAGTGCTTTAGATGGGGAATAATTGGACTCTACCTGATATCTAGGGAATGATCGAGATTTTTTCTACTTAGACACTCGTGAAACTCGGCCGAATCGACATGTCTTTTGAACTGTGTGGGGCTGAGATCAACGACGTGTTGAGGAAGGGAGTTCCAAATTTTGGCAGTGAGATACAGAAAGGAATGAGATGTAGACGCTTTGGAAGGGTTGAGATCGATCTGACGGTTATGATTGAGACGAGAACTGCGACGCGCTTGTACCATTGGGAGGAAGGGAGCGAAGAGATCCGAATTACGAGAGAACAGAAGGGAGTGAAAGAACCGCATACGTCGGGTTAGAACAATGCGCCAGAGGGGGGGGTGGTGTCGCCGCAGAGGAGGGGGTAGGGGGAGAGATAGTCGTTTCTGAGCGCGCGCAACATCTGCCGCTGGACGTTCTCTACGTTCTGGCTGCAGCAGGTTGTCCCGGGAACCAGACCTGGGCGGGGGGGGGCAGTTCCATTTCGGCCAAATACTCAATTTTGCAACAGGGGGAACCCTGTTGATTTTTTTGGTCATTGCGCTATTTCGGTATAGTCAATCTCCCACCCAATCTGTTTACACGCTTTGCGCTCGTTTGTCTAATAACTACATTCACCAAAACGCTAGCAATGTGGTCAAAACAGTCGATTTCTCTGCTCAAAATAGCGCCGCAGGCAAATTTTTTAGAGCAGCGTAACGAACTTTGCACGGTTTTTAATGCAAAACAATGCGCCGCAGGCGAAAATTGGCTCTTTAGTGTCGTTTTCATCATTATTTGCATTGAAATTGAGAAAGATGCACATAGGGTACCAAGTTAAAATTTTGAGCTTCGGAGAATTTTGGGGGGGGGGGAGCTTCCCTCCTCCACCCCTTGGCTATGCCACTGATATTTTTACATGCAGGTGTCGTTTCCCACAGAAGGACTTCATAAATTGTGCACACACGCACCACACAAGCTCCCGTACATGTTTTAAGAGGCAAAAGTTAAGGGAGCGAGCTGTCCAGTGGTGGACTGCTCCCCCATGCCTCCGCCCCCTATAGCGCCGACACTGGGCTCTTGTTAGGCATATGTAGTGTACATCTATTTGCAACACTGTCTGTGGTCACAATATAGCTGGTCTGCGGTGGCGACTCTTGGGAGCTCATTGCTTCAGTTTCTAAGACCTCGTGCGCGCACAATTGCCACTGTCGCTAGACTGTGCGTTGGTGGCGACCGTTGGGAACTCATTTCTGCGCCTTCTCAAAGCTCGCGCACACAATTGTGAGTCACAATAGGCACTCTCGGGTGTGAAGTCATTGCGTTCTAGTTTTCCTAGAAAGGCGCCAGTCCTTACTGAAGCTCTTTTAAATCCTCCTACTCGCTGATCGCTGCTCCTGCCGCCACCGCCGCCGTCGCCAAGATGCCAGGTTCGGCCTCCTTGTCCCCCGACGCGTGGCTCGCGATCCTCTTCTCTCCCTGTCTCCTCCTCTACGCGCTGGTGCTCTGGACGATGGTGCGTCGACGACGCGTCGAGCCCTTTTGCAACTCCATCTATAAGCTCTTCGTGCTGCTCGGCTGTTGCGACGTCTGCACGCAGCTCTACGTGAGCGCCTACATGGCCAGCGGATTCCTCATCGGCGGCCCACCGTTTGGCGAAACGGCCGCTTACTTGATTTACTACGCAAGATTTTTTGGTGTCGTATTGGCTGCAGGTGCATTAGAGAACCTGCGAATGTTTCGTACCGAGAACTTTTGTTGTTGTTGTTATTGTTGTTGTGCCAGGCAGTGTATTCAGTGGAACGCTGCACACACTGCCGTTTTTTATACGTACGAACTGTCTAAATGGGTCCATTATGTATGTTGCCGAATCGCCGCCGCAATGGCTCAGCACCCATAAATTTCAATTGCTCCCCTTCTGCAATTTTCTACCTCCCTCCAAAATATATTTCTGGATCCGCCACTGCCATTAGGGGGAGCTTAAAGGTTTTACAGTTTTACTTCGATAACATAATTCTTGCTATATTTAATCCCGTATTTTTAAACAGCAGAACTGTAATTCGGTTGACCTTTATGGTAGTGTTTCAATTCGAATTTTGAAGAAATTGTGTGCCTTGTTTCAGACTGCTATTGCGTTGAATCGGTTCACCGTTATCGTCTTTTTCAAGCGCTACGACGAGTTGTGGAGTGGCTGGTGGCCGAGCGTTCTCATTGGGGTGAACGTTCGCTCACTGGCTAGTAGCAAAAGCTGCTTTCTTAAGGCTGATTTATAATCATCCGCGTCCGTCATCCGCGTCCGTCATCCGGATGATTATACATCGGGAATTTTGACGGACGCGGATGACGGACGCCGATGACGGATGGAGTTGGCCAACTTTCAACTTTTGACGGATGACGGACGCGGAAGCTTTGAAAATGCGCGCGGTCTCGTATGGAAAGCGTGCGCGCGGAAGGAGTTTACGGTACGACGAGTTTACGATTGTGCGCTTAACACCCAAATCTACCATAATCTGTGAAGGGATTCCACGCGAGAACCAATTCATTTAACACTTGACGGACGAAAAATGACGGATGATTATAAATCGAGCAGTTTTCGCGTGACGGACGCGGATGACGGACGACGGATGGCGGATGACGGACGCGGATGATTATAAATCGGCCTTTATTTCGAATGGTGTACTAAGTTCAGTGGGCCAGTGGGCCGAATCAGCCTAAGCCGAAGCATAACCATAAGCCTAAATATAAACCTAAGCCTAGGCCTTTGGCTTTGGCTTAGGCAGAGGCGTCCCACTGCTGGCCCACTGAACTCAGTAAACAATTCCAAAGTAGAAAGTAGCTTTTACTAATAGCCCGCTCTCTGGGTGTCTTTCTTGCAGTGGTGCCAGCCAAATGCGTTGGTCCATTTCCGGTTCCCTGCGTCGCGAGCATCGCAATCATCGACTGGGCCTACTATCCAGCGCTGACTCTGCAGTTCAACTCGACCGAGCCCAACTTTCTCAGAGCGATGATGGACTGGAGCGACATACCGCCTGGGTTTCTATGGGCACTCCATCTAGACACGATCATCGTGGAGGCGACGAACGCCGTATGCGTTCTCGCCTACGTTGGCGCATTGCTCGGTCTGCGCCAGCGTCTGGCCGGAGCTTTTGGCCATACGAAGAGTAGTGGGAAAAGGCGATTGCAGCGCTGGGATTCGATTCCGAACCCAGGTCTCAGGAATACCTGTATGCTAACCACTACACCACACTCGCACGCCTCCTATAATAGTCCACAATATCTAAAACGGCGTTGGAGTATCAATGACAACTTTTCGCTGTTGCTTTTCTCAAATTCTCTGTTGTTTTGGCTTTGTTTCTTTTTGTTTTCTTTGTTGTTCTCAAATTCTCAGCTCTTTCTTTTAACTAAAGGTTCTCAGGTTAAAGGTTAATGGTCAGCTCAGAGTTCTTCTAAAAGGCCAACATGCGTCATTACTGAGGTACAGTACTGAGACGAGTAAAAAGACCAACCACTGCCACTACCGTACGGCAGTGTTAGCATTATTTTGCAACTGTTTGCAAAGAACAGTGACACCATCCTTGGTGAAAAAAACCTCTTGAGTGGCATCTACGAATTTGTTTTCTACATTTTTTGGTTTTTGTTGCATGTGTATTGTATAATGTAGGGTATTTAATTAAGGAAAATTTTGCAGGTGGCTGCAAAAAATATGTGACGCTCCTTTAGGCCCAGTTTGAAAAAACGCGGTATTAAAAGTAGCCACTTCATCAGATGATCAACTTCAGTTTGGACAAACCGTGTATAATCGAACCAAGCGCAGCAACACGTCACATATTCGGCGTTTGTTGTGCTCGCTTGGATCACTGGAAAGGCAGTCCAGGCTGCATGAGGACCGAGGCCTTTCATTCCTTGGACTCAGAGACGAGAGCGGGCCTTGTCCTTGACTGGACGTCTACAGATGGCAGTTCCGTCTGTCCATAGGCACAGGCTAACAGAAGCGGAACAAAGTTGAACGAGAATCGAAGATTGAATGTAGGGTATACAATGTACTTGGTACTCAAGATCGTGAATTGATGGTGCATATCACCTACTGTAAGGGGAAGCCACATATTAAAAATTTAAGATGGGCAGGGTAGCGAAATTATTTATGCAGAATCGTTGGCTGTGTGCCCTGTCCATCCATACGATGCCTACTGAATGATGCGCATCGTCAGAGAGATGAAATAGTTTGTGAGGGTGGATTGATAGTGGTAGTGCTGTGGCTGTGTGCGATGGCTCGCACAACAAACGCCGAATATGTGACGTGTTGCTGCGCTTGGTTCGATTATACACGGTTTGTCCAAACTGAAGTTGATCATCTGATGAAGTGGCAACTTTTAATACCGCGTTTTTTCAAACTGGGCCTAAAGGAGCGTCACATATTCTCCTTTTTTTGCAGCCACCTGCAAAATTTTCCTTAATACAGTGTTTTTTCGTAAAAGAAAGATTAATCAAAAACTCACGCACGCACACACATACATACAAACCCACAGCAGCAGACCAGAACGGACGCATGCTCAGTGTTGCACCATAAAGCTTATGAAAAGTGTGTACCACTGTACACATTGTGCGTGCGTGCGTGCGTGCGTGCGTGCGTGCGTGCGTGCGTGCGTACGTGCTTGCGTGCGTGCGTGCGCGCGCGTGCGTGCGTGCGGATGTGCAGATGTGTCATTTTCATGGATCAGGGGCTGTAGCGAGCATTCGTCCATAAATATTTTTCCCAGCTCAAAAAATTACCAAAATTCTGGTAAAAGAACCTAGAAAAGAGACAAAAAATGTGGAATGG
Source organism: Paralinhomoeus sp. GSCO2_6 (assembly GCA_030248085.1). Classification (NCBI taxonomy): domain Eukaryota; kingdom Metazoa; phylum Nematoda; class Chromadorea; order Monhysterida; family Linhomoeidae; genus Paralinhomoeus; species Paralinhomoeus sp. GSCO2_6. The sequence goes on from JASAMY010003822.1 coordinate 8,782, forward strand.
ACTGGAGACACTGCAGTGAAGCAACGCTGATGGGTTTCCCAAGGGGACACGTGCAAAGGCACAGGCAGGCGTTACTGGGATTCGAACCAGCGACCTCTTGATTTAGGGAACATGGTAAAAAGAAGAATGTGCCCAGTAAACCATAGCTGGCATGTAGCAAGAGTCCCTCCGGCGATTTCATTTTTTGATGTGGAGCATAGATGCCTGCGAGGTTTCCGTCCAATTGATGCAGGCGCGAGTGGGCGACGAACCAAGAAGGTTGTTATGTAAAGTGGGTCCTGCCATCTCCAAAAACTTCTCGGTAATGCACAAGCGTATGGAAGCGTGTTATGACTTAATCGATTCCCCCTTTGAATGCGCTTCTTTTGAGCTATCACGCGCCAGAATTCGTTCAGGAAATGAAAAATAATGCACGATCATAGTTCCAAATTTTGCCCAAAATGGGGGTGCGCCAAGAGGTCGAGCCGCGAAACATGGAAATCGGAGCGCTCCCATTCTCGAAAGTGACCTATTCCAGGTCCAGACGAGTAACTTTCATCATTACAGCACAGCTCTGCGACGAACGGTTGAAGCGTCTATAGCTAACAAACTTTTGGAACAAAACACCTAAAAAAATGGCCTTTCGAAGAGGGCTGACAGAGACACGGACATCGGAGCGCTCCCATTTGTCGAAAGTAACCTATTCCAAGTCTGGACGATTAACTTTTGTCATTACAGCACAGCGGTGTCACGAACGGTTGAAGCGCCTATAGGTGACAAACTTTTTTTGGTCGGTTTTGCCGAAATTTTGGTTGCCAATATCTCATTATGTGGTGAGAATTTCAAATATCATGCAAGCGCCCCTGACATTCTTTGTAAAGCTGTTCACGAAAATCAAAAAACATTTGGGGGTTTACTCGGCTTTTTTTCGACTTTTACTCTTGTCGGGTTTTGGCCAAAATAAAACGACTATGTTTCGAAAAATGACCAAATCGGCCATAACTATAGATCCGAAGCACCTAGATAAATTTACCTTGGGGCACAAAATTGCCATCATATACTACGTGCTCACGCCAAGTTTCGTCCCAATCAACAGTAGCGTTCCAGAGCGGCGACCCTAAAAGTGTGTGCAGAACATGAAAAAAAAACACCACTTTTTTGGAACATTTTTGTACAATTTGTCTTAACGCGTTCGAGTACCAAAACGCGGGACGGCTCATTCGATTCCGGTCTAGAAGGCGGTTCTTTTGAGCTATCATTCGCCACAATCCGTTCATTCAATCAAGAGTTATAAGCGACTGAAAATTCGACAAACCGCATTGAGGAAGTGCTCACATATTAGGGTTGTACGCTGCCGCGTACACCCTGATTTTAACGATGACAACACTTGGCACAGCAAAAATGCCATTAACTGCATAGCAGGGCGCGCCACCGGTAAGGAAACAACATGAACAGAACTGTTACTGTTGTTCAGTTCTGTGCAAGTGCCCCTTATGTACCTTCGTGAGTGAAAATCGCTGTCAACGGATCCTTTGTCAAAAACAGAGAGGCACAGTGCCGTATTAATGGTAAATCACCCGTGAATTGGGAGAGAGATGATCAAAAACGCAGAAATTGAAGTTGAAATTGAACGTTGAAATCGTAGTGCCCCCTCCAATAGTCCCCCCCAGGTAGCCAAAGGCTGAAACACGACGTGCCGCTGGCCAACCTGGGACTATTGGAGAATTTGGGGCAACTCCCGCATTGGTCTTTGCGGTTCGCGGTTCGTTCCACCGTCGGGCGGCACAGTGGGGCCCTCGAAAAGGGCGCGCGCCAAAAGCTCCGGTGTCCAGCGGGGCGCGCGTCACGCGTCCGAGGCGTCTGCGGGCCTGCGGCTGCGCCACGAGGCGAAATTGTCGCTGGCCGGAGCGGTGGTGACGACGACGCAGCTACTGCTCTACGTCTCCTACTTCTACCCCACGTCCCTGTACGGCGTCTCGCTGCACGTGCTCGTCCTGCTGCTCCACGTCAACGTCAACCCGGTCGTCTACCTGTAGGGTGGACGAGTATATACATACACAAAAAATTTTTGTGTATTTTTTTGTGTATTATATACGTATATACACATACACATATACATACACAAGCAAAATCCAATATACATATACATACACAAACATGTTGGAATACACAAAGTTTGTGTATTTTACAGTTTGTGTATTTCTACTGTATGTTTATGGCAATTTTGAGAGGTGCCTGCATAATATTTTTCAAAAATCGTATCGAGGCTTTGCGCAAATACTCTACATGTAAATCTATGTTCATTTGTTCATTGTTTGTTTGTTCTTCTGTTTTTTTTTTCACTATGGTCATGCACAGTTTCTCAGAGGACGCACGTCTGCCGAGTGCCGAAACCACGCAACCGCATCATCGTCATTCCCAATAGCCATTGCAGCGTCATCGTGCGTGCGTGCGTTCGTGCGTGCGTGCGTGCGTGCTTGCGTGCGTGCGTGCGTGCGCGCGCGCGCGGGTGTACGTGCGTGCGTGCGTATGGACTGCCCTCCTAAAGATTGGCGTTGGCATGCGTGATCTTAACTAACTAATTACTATTCTAACTTCTAATACTCCAACTAACTTGTGTCTATTTTCCTCTCTCGTCTTGAGGGTGGCGGTAAAGGTAATGCAAATATGCTCGTACACTTCCCTTGAGAACACACCTATGCGCGCTCACTACCTCGCTCCCAGCACCTCAATCATCAGCCACTGGAAGCAATTGCCATCCTGCATATGTTTTCGAAGAGAAGTTTAGCGTGATGAAGGAATGTAGCCACCCTACTGAGTGCAATTGCTCGTAATGTTAAAACGACTACAAGGTAGCACTGAGGCTATGACTCATATTGCACCTCTCCACAGTTCGTCCATCCAGCTCGAGGAAATGGCAGGTTTAGCTACCTAGGTATAATAGTGACCTTGGGCTCTACGGGAGGATTTACGGATTCCCTGGTGATTCAAATCCGCTGTTGCTTACGAATATTTACGAATGTTTTGCACCTACGGTATACACAAAAAAATACACATACACAAACCAAAAAATATACGTATATACACAAAAAATACACATACACAAAACACAAAAAAATCGTTTGTGTATATACATACACATACACATACACAAACTTTTTTCGATACCTCGTCCACTGTATCTACCTGCTGCTCGACTCGAAACTACGCGAAGCGGTCGCCAGCACCACTCGCTCCTGTCGGCCGCTCAAAGACCAGGTGGTGCCGCTCAACTGACATTCAAGAAGACCTGAGTGAATAGAGAAAGCAGCGCGTTTCACTGCTAGGTATTTTGACGCCGCTATTTTGAAACTCGATTTTTTGACGCACGATCCGCGCGCCGCTATTTTGACGATTTTTCCACACATAGGTCATTCTCATGATCAGCGAACCATAAAACCAATGTGCTGATGTCCTATTGCATGTGCTCTTGGTGTGCTATTGCTAGGGTGGACGAGTATATACATACACAAAAAATGTTTGTGTTTTTTTTTGTGTATTTTATACGTATATGCACATACACATACACATACACAAGCAACATCCAACATATACATATACATATACAAACATGATGGAATACACACTGTTTGTGTATTTTACAGTTTGTGTATTTCTACTGTATTTTTATGGCTATTTTGAGAGGTGCCTGCATAATCTTTTGTTTTCAAAAATCGTATCTGCGGCTTCGTGCAACTACTCTACATGTAAATCTATGTTCATTTGTTCATTGTTTATTTGTTCTTCTGTTTTTTCCTGTTCTGGCGATTTTTTTCAATGCATCGTATCTTGTGATCACAATATCGCATTGGAAAACGCATGTGAGATTCGTGATCAGCATGGTCGACTTAATAGCTCCCAAGCATATTTAGACAATGAATTCTCAAAATCGATATGTGCAATTTGCATAACTCTCGGATTACGGTAGCTTCAGTAGTCCCATTCATATTTTGATGGTAACAGGTGCCAAGCCAGCTACATACAAAATTTCATCTCAATCCATTCAGCACAACTACCCTGCGCTGCTTCGATTAAACATGTATGCGCAAATTTGCATAACTCACAGATTATGGTAGCTTTCACAAATCTGCCCCTAAATGATGGTGAAATGTGCCAAAATTTCAGCACAATCCATGCAGCGCTACTGACCCTCTGGACTGTGTTGCAGATTTTGTATGTAGCTGGCTCGGCACATTTTACCATCAAAATATGAGTGGCACTACTGAAGCTACCATAATCCAAGAGTTATGCAAATTGCGCATATGCGTTTCATCGAATGTTTCGGTGTCAAATCTGCTTGGGGTAGATGTAATTGACCATGCTGATCAAGAATCTCACATCTGTTTTCCAATGCAGTACTGTACTCACAAAATACAACACATTGAAATTGATACAATACGATACAATGCAATTGATATGATACGAGTTAGGTATGCTGGATGGATTGAGCTGAAATTGTGCGTGTAGCTGGCTTGGCACATTTTACCATAAAAAACGAGTGGCACTGCTGTAGCTACCGTAATCCGAGAGTTATGAAATTGCACATACTGTGTTTTATCGAATTTTAACATTCATTGTCAAAACATGCTTGGGAGCTATGTAGTCGACCACGCTGATCACGATTCTCCCATGCGTTTTTAAATGCGGTATTGCGATCACAAGATATGATGCATTGAACATAATCGCAACTGGTTGATGTTGCAAGTTGAAAAAATAGCATGAACATCATGAACATGAACGTCTCGGCCCTGCCCATGCCCTGTCTCGGCTCGTGCTTGCAGCACCGTGTCGAGATAGAAGGCGGCGAGTGCGTTGAGTGAGAAGACGAGGCAGTTGGTGGAGATGCCCAACGTGATGCAGCTCACCATTGCAACGAGTGACGCCATGAAGTGTCCCATGCGGGCGTCAATCGCCTGCAGTCGATTGCAGTGCACATTGTACTGGCGTTTGAGAAGTGCACGAACCGAATTAACGTCCGTAGCGTCCCGTGACAGTCGGGAGCAGAGACGGCCAGTCCCATGCGCGGGATCATCGAAAAAGGCGGCGTCCTGGCGCAGCATATTCTCGAAGACGCCCAGCCGGTGCCGCATCGTGAACCGCCCGCCCAGCCACAGAACAGACTCTAAACGCATGCGTGTAGATGTAGGTACTTCTGTAGCACAAATTGACAGAAAAGTATAGTTGTGCGATTCACCCCGAGCAAGTTCAAGAGTTTCGCAGCGATGCCGAGCAGCAGAAAAGAAAGGCAAACGTACATACATAGGTAGGTGGACTTGCTGCGCAGAGCCTCGCCACGCGTGGCAAACATCTGCAAGCTTGATGTGTGAAACAAGTTGCGACGACGATTGCGTCGCCATTGCGAGCATGCGGCTCACCGCCTGCGCTTGAGCGATGAAGTAGCCGAAGACGGGCTTGCAGAGACCAAAGAGACCGAACATTGCGCAGCCAACGAAGAGAGTCAGCCATTCCGCTTTCGCTGCACGCAGAATTTGTCGCACCGTTGCCAGCTTCGTCGTGGCCAATTGCTTCGAATTCCGCTGTACAGTCAATTTTTGGGTACCTATTCTAGTACAGGGTGGGCCAGCCTCGACTCCACCTCTTTGTTCAACTGTATCTCAGGGGTGGATAAAGTGATTTCGATGAAATTTTAGACACATGTAACAGTCAATCTAACTTAGACTTCCTCCAAGTTTGGCTAGATCCACTAGATCCACGTCGTTCGGTAGTTGTAGTTGTTGTTGTTGCAGTAGTTTTTGTTAGGTGTAAGATCTGTCACAGGGGCTTCATTGACTGGCCACCACGGTCACCTGACTTGGCTCCATGCGACTTCTCCGTTTGGTCAATTCTGAAAGAAGCCGTGTACGCGCAAGGGTGCAAGACTGTCGCCGAACTCGAAGAGGCCATCGAAAATACCTCGGCGCGCTTTGGCGCTGAGCTTTGCTCAAAATATGCCGATCAGTGATAAAACGTTGTGAAAAATGCGTCGATTTTGACGGCGGCCATTTTGACAACTGAAACCTTTATCGATTTCGCTGAAACTTGGAGGAAGTCTAAGTTAGACTGTCTACTATACCGTAAACCCTATAATTAGCCCCCCCCTATAATTATACACCCTCCCAAGACCACATTGAGTTAATAAGCCCCCCCCCCCTATAATTACGCCCCCTCCCTAAATGGATCACCGTCTGAAAGGCAGAATTTCCCATGTCTGGGTGTATGTATGGTCGCGTATGTGTATGTATGTGCATGTGAGACTGTGTGAGAGTGTGTTAGAGTGTACCAACGTGTGTGCACAACGCCTTTTCCCTTGGAAATCGCCTCCACACGCGTTTCCGCCCGCAAAGCTTCCCACACACCGACACTTCCAGTTTACAAGCCCCCCCCCCTATAATTAGCCCCCCCCCCCTATATAATTATACACCCTCCTAGAGCTCGAACGAAACAATTTGCCCCGGGGGGCTAATTATAGGGTTTACGGTAACTGCTTAAAATTTCATCTTAATCGCTTCATCCACCCCCGAGACATACAGGTTTTTTTCGAGTGCCACATTTTAATCTTGAATACATAACTCGGGCAATCGACAAGCTATTGACCTGAAATTTTAACTGTAGGTAGGCAGCACTTTAAGGTTTTGTCGACAATTGCCCCGTGAGAATCCGTTGTGAAACGAGCGCGTGGCGTCAGTTTGAATATGGACCCTTACTTCTATAGTCATTTCAGTTGCGCTTTTGTTTGCTACTGGCTGTCTTGCTGTACTCTCTGAGATAAACACGAGCAAGTGCGACCTTTGCAATGCGATTGTCAACTTGAATCACGATGCAATCAAATTAAAATGGAGAAAAACTTCCACCGAAAAAATTACTCCGAGTGATCACCGCCATGCTCAATGCAGGACTGGAAACGCTGCTCTAAACTGCGGAAAACTTTTCGGAGCGTCTCCTGGTCAATCCGCATCACTTCCTGGGAGACGTTCTGTTTCAGATCCGCAATTGACTGCGGCTTGTTGAGGTAGACACGAACTTTCAAGCATCCCCACAAGAAGAAATCAGGAGGCGTCAGGTCTGGCGACCGAATCTGCTGACAGCAAGCACACCATGCGGTGGTCTTGGGGGAGTGTAGGCCAACTCGCTTACACGTGGATTCTTGTTGGCCGAAATTCAAGAGTTCCACGTGTTTAACGTAGCCGTTAAAGTGAAAATGGGCCTCGTCGGAGAACCAAACGTGGTCCAAAAAGCCTTCTGACTGCTAAATCTGCTGCTGAAACCACTGAGAGGATGCCACCGTGGCGCCAAATCAGCAGGCTTCAGTTCAGTGATGATGGTTTTCTTCGTTCAACTCAATTCAACGTCTGCCAATCGGATTTGCATCAGAAGCGACTGCTCACGACGAAGTTGGTGGCGTCGGCGTCGGCGAGCTTGCAGGCGTCCACGACCGGCTTGAGTCCCGCTTCGGACGTTGTTGAAGATCGTGCTCGTCGAACAGCGCCGGCTCCTGCGACACCACCGCTGGGATGCGGTGCAGATGGCGTACGTTCAACGTCGACACGTCGTGACCGTCTAGGAGGACCTAATGCAGGGCGCGTATGCACAGTCGAAAATCTAGCCTAGAGCATTTGCTTGAGTCTTGAAGATTCGAGCACGCACTTGTCTAGCCGTATGCACAGTCGAGCATCTGCCCAGTTTCAAGACTCAAGCTCAAGAGAGCTCTTGATCAGTCTAGGTTGTTTTTCTTGAACGCTAGATTGTAATTAGAAGGCTTAGAGATGTCGGCAACGGCAGAGAGATATGCGACGCATGCAAGAACGCGAGTACGCATTTCCTTTTGAATCTGCGGGCCGGGAAGAGATGGGGAATTGCGAGCTGTATAAGCGGCAGCGGTACCGCTTCACTAGCAAATATCGGGCATGAAATCGCGCACATACATAATAGCAATGAAATTAAAAGGCTAATAGCGGTGGACCTGAAAGTGCAGCAGATTTTTTCGGCTGTCGGCTCAACTTAACTAAATGTAACTGGCTTAGCTTGCTTATGTAACTATACTTGTCCCTTGCATTTTCTTTGCTTAAACTTGACTTTAATTGGCTGAAATAGCTTTGGCTGATGCCTGAGCGGCTCATTTTCACTGCGAATGCTTAGTTTCACGGCGTTTTACAGTTGCTATATCTAGCGATGGCACCAAAAATAAAAATTTAATTAATTAAATAATTCAAAATAATATTTTAAGTACATTAAAAAACAAAAATTGTTAAAAAATAATTCTGTCACGCAGATTTTTTAATTAAAAATTACAAAAATAATTATTTGGAATTTTTTATAAGTTAAAAATTAAATAAATGATTCTCTGCAATATTTTTTTAACAATTTTTTAATCACACGCTTAAAAAATTGATTTTTTAATAGACTTTTCAAGTAGTTCATGGCAAGTTTGCCTTTTCCCATTGATTATTGGTGTTCATTTTGTCTACCTCTACCACCATATCATCATCAAATTTGTTGCCATCAAATTTATTGTCTTTCCTTTCAGTTCCGTCACACTCAGTAGAGGGTGTGTTCATTTGTAATCATTTCAGTAGGTTTTATAATGGCCTCATCCATTGCAAACATTGGAATGGAGGGAAGTGGTGTTTTCCGCACATGACATATGACGCTGTGCACTGAAATTAATTGAGTATAATGAAGTAATCTGTGTGCTGGACGGTAAATTCATAGTTCGCTCGGTAGTTTAATTCAAGGGTCTACTTCATTGAGACGTGACATGCACAGCGCAGTGCCATGCGCGCACCACATCAGATACTTCTCTTCTCTTCAATGTGTTGGAGTCCACTTCATATGAAGATCTTGCTTGCATTTTATGAAGGTGTACTGGTCCTCCACCTTACAGTAGATGACCTAACAGGAGCCCCAACGTGATGGGCATGGATTTGTTGCATTCTTGCTTGGATGCATGCTACCACAGAAGTATGTACATGCATCCCAAATGCACACTTTAAAAATACCCAGTTAAAAATTAGTTAATTAAATAATTTAAATAATTCTTCAGAATTCTTTAACTTTTAAAAATTAAATAAAGAATTATTTCGAATATTTTAATAATTAAAAATTAAATAAAAAATTATTTGGAATTTTTTAATAGTTAAAAATTAAAAAAAAATAATTCATCAGCAATTTTTGGTGACATCGCTAGCTATATCAAGACCAATCGCGAAAATCACTTTTTAATTTCAAGCTTGTGCTTGAAGTAGCGTCTTGAACAAGCCTCTGTCGTGCTTGAACTGTGCATACTCCATAAGAGTAGCATCTCGTTCAAGTCAAGACTAATGTTCAAGCAAATGCTAGAATCTCGAACTTGAGTCTAGAACTGTGCATGCTGGGAGTGCGCGCCATCTAGTGCAAGGTCGACAGAATTCACACCGTTCCTCCAGTGGTATCGTAGAACCGTAGCAGCAACTTGACGTTGGCGCTCTGCCAGAGCCGCTCGTCCCGACGACGGCGACCGTCTCCCCGGGTTGCCCTTTGAAACTGACGTCGTTCAAGATCTACAAGGAAATGAGTGAAACAGGAATGACGAATTGTGGCCCTTTGCATTACCTTGACACTAGGCCATGTTGGATAGCTGAAGCTGACAGTTCACGTGTCTCAACAAGTGATCACAAGCAACAAGCAGGCGCAAATGCACATGGTCAAAGTCACAGGCTATCACTAGTACGGCACATGATCACTAGTACTGGCTCATGATTATTGTGAAGCAGTTTTGCAACAACTGTCGACAGCCTATTGTGGCATTGACTTGTCCCACATGTTCCATCCATAGCAGGGCCTCGAGACACCCACATGCAGTCCCTGATCTGGAATTACCAATAAATTGAATTAGATCACCAGTAAAAAGCATGTTCTAAAAAAACGACTTCTGCTGTTATCCAGTGAAAGAAACTCGTTTCTTGGTGAACATGTCATTAACTTCCCTTACGTACATAGTTTAAGGGGAAAGTTAAGGTTTTGTAGTTAAGGGCGTTTTTAAATAATCTTAAAAAATTTGAAAACTAGTGAGTGTCTTCACTTGTATTTGATTTCTTTGTCACTAGTGTAAAAACGCCAGTATAAGTGATAAATTTTTTCACTAAAGAGCGGTTCCTTGCGAGGGAGTCACGGGGGAGTCACGAAAAAAGGGAGTCACGCTTAAAGGGTTAGGAACTTGGGAGCGAGGAAATGGAGGCGAGGAACTGGGGAGCGAGGAAGTGAGAAAGCGAGGAACTGAGAAAGAGAGGAATTGGGGAGCGAGGAAATGGGGAGCGAGGAACTGGGGAGCGAGGAACTGAGGGGCGAGGAAATGGGGGCATGCCAGCAATGACGCCTCGACAATCCTCAATCTTGGCACCTTCGTTGGAAGAAGCGTCGATGTCAGGTACATACATTGGTTGCTTGTCTGTTGCAAAGTGGTTCCAAAACGGTTTGAGTGCTAACTAAACGTGACGTGACTGACAGTGTAGTGTTGGTAAATTGCTTTTGACCATTGATCCGCATTTTTGCTTCGCTCGTGCTGGCATACATCCAAGTTTCGTTTTGAGTCTACGTATGTATGTAGTTTGTTTGTGTCGAAAATACGAAGTTGTGCACTCCACCTTGTTGATGAATGCGAACAACGCCGCAGCTGCCCCTTTGGCAGCCATAAAGACTGAGAACTACTGGGCGGCTGTGCCGATCGCCGAGGATCCCATCGTCACGCCCATATTGACCTGCAAAGGAGCCGTGTGTGCACTCGGCGGCAGGTCATTGTGAGATGGGGAGCTAAAGCGGACAGTGATAGTCGACGAAGAGGGCGCCGATCCAGAAGGCCAAGCCTGCGGCGGCGCTGGGAATGAGGTAGCTGAGCAGCAGCGCCCAGCCATGGTAGAGCGCCTGCTTGGCGCCCTCTCGTCGGGCCGCGTCGAGAGTGTCTCGCGCGCCTGGCCGTTGAAGGCGAGCACCGTCCGGATGGCCGACAGCGCCTCCTCGGCCACCGCGCCCACTTCCGCGTAGCTGCGGGCGGCGCTGCTGGCCGCTTTTGCAATTTTCTGGAATTGGAGAAGAGTAGTCATTTGAGTGCTACTATGTAGTGGGGGCAATGTGCGAAGAGTCGGACACACGCCCGAGAGTACGTATCCGAGGACAGCCATGATGGGTCCGTTGCAGACGAGCATGACGACCGCCAGCTTCCAGTCGTAGACGAACGCGAGTCCGAAGCCGCACACCATCTGCGACGCGTGCGCGATCGTCAGGCCCAGCTTGACGCCGATCCCTTCGCGAATGCGCTCTATGTTGCTATAAACATTAGGGGCTCTTTTGCTCGCGTCTGTCCAGCGAACCCCCCCCCCCCCACACACACACACACCCCACGGCCAAACAGGGTTCACCTCAGGACACGTGTTCTACAAGTCTGTGGTGGGCGTCAAGGAACCGACTCGTGGAGCTGGCATAGGCACAACATGTACATAGGTACCCCTTACCCCCCGGGGCACTATTGGAGGGGGGTGCACTATTATTTCAACCTCTCCATACCCGAGGGCATGATTAGAGGATTTACGGTATGTTACTTGCGTTGGATGGCAATGGATCGTGTACATTGCTGGCGCTGGATTCTTTCTCGCAACGCATGTGTTGTAGTCGTTTGCAGCTGCGCGCGTGTTGCATTCGTAGGCGTCTGTGTGGTGCGTGTGTAAAACGCGCCATTGCCCATTAACTGGGTATGACAACGACTGTTTCCCACTTCCCAGTCCTCCTTAGAACTGTACAGGGGCGCCATTACTTGAGGAGACAGCACCATTAGGCGTATTGCGCCACTGAGACAATTTTTGGTATAGAGAGAACGCAGCTGAATGCTGACGGCCGCTAGCGATGATGGATTCTTTGGTGGATAACTGCAGGAAGCTACTGCAGGTTCGTTCATAAACCCTATAATTAGCCCCCCCCCCCATAATTACGCTCCCTCCCTAGACCACTTTGACTTTATTAGCCCCCTCCGTCTAGAATTACTTACGATGTACGCCCCCTCCTACTGATTAGCTCGACGAGGAGGGTTGATTGAAACAATTAGCGCCCAGGGGGCCAATTATAGTGTTTACGGTACGTTGCTTCACAACGATACGTCAAATGTTGAAGGATATGTACTAACTGTTTCAACCGCAATCGAGCACGCATTGCTGTAGGTGCGGCGCAAGTTGAACGTGGAGCTCGTGACGCTGCTGGTGATGACGTCCTTCCAAATCTTCATCGTCTTCGACCCGACGATGCTCAAGTCCCGGCTGTTGGACCTGCACAAGGAGACCGTCTTCAACCGGTCCGCCACTCAGAGGGACGTTTTTGTCACGCAGCAGCTGGCGCAGGTGGCCCAGGTGACCTCGGCCGGCAGACAACTCGTGCAGATTGGGCTGGGACCGCTGCTGGGTGCGTTTCAGCGCTCGTGCGTCGGTCACACACCTGGTGTATGTACATGCTATCGCGTTGTCCTCCTTCAGGCGCCTATGCTGACGTCTTGGGCCGAAAGGGGTTCATAGTCGCGGGAACCATGTTTCTCACTGGCTCTTCTCTTATGTTTCAGCTGTTCTCGACCGTCACACTCAATGTGGGCGTGTGGTCCTATCTTCTTGTTGGACCCCTAATGGGTCTCTTTATCATCGTCTTTCCTCAAATCAAGGCATTTATCGTCGATGACATGCTGCAGGAGAAGCAGCTGCTCTACGCGAGGTTCATCGTCAATGGTTTGCTTGCACCATACACAGTTTTGTTGCGAGTGGGCTTTCGTACTGCGTGTGAAGCCTGTATGATGTGTACACTGTAAGCTACAACTGCAGTGTACTTCAATGCTTGCTGTGCGCGCAAGTGTATACCACCACAGGGCAAATGGTGGGCTTGGGAAGGTTGCTGGGCAATGTTCTGAGTGGCTTTGTAATTGAGCGATATTATGGCACGCTGAATTTGGCTCCACAAGTCGGCTTTCTTGGGACGACTTGCCTAGCGACGGCCGCCTTCTTCGCGGCTCTGACGTTTCTGCCGAACCACAGGCCTCTTCCGCTGGAACGGAGGAACGGGTGCGTCCACAATGCTTTCGGTAGCGCTTCCCACTCCCATTTGAGAGGAAGTTACCGGAAATCCTCCAGAGACCGCCCCGCCATTTTTCCACCTATGCGACGACCTGTTACCCTGGGCGTCATGTAACGGGGGGAGGGGGGGGGGGGGGAATCGCTTCTACACACCCCTGCTAATGTTATGAAACTTAGACTCATTTCTCTCCACAGTGTGCTTTTGCTTGTCTCTGCAATGTCTGGGACAAAATTACCCACCCACCCCCCACCCGCACTCAAAGGAGACGACACATCTGAAAAAATACACATATGTCCCCTTCACTTCATACCCAATAGTTAGGTACCTCGAGGACATTGTATAGTGATTGGTCATCTCATGGGAGGAGTACGCCTCGCAAGGCGAGTAAAGTCCATTTAGAAACACCAGTCAAAATGTCTGCGTCAGAGGTCTGAGGCAGGTGGCGCACATGGAGTGGCAGTCTTTGAAAGTGGTCTTCAAGAAACGACAGAGATGGAGGCGCATTCTGCTGCTGCTGCTTATTCTGCAGGCAACGGTCAATTTCTCCGCTGGTGTACAAGAAGAGGGTGGGATATACTTACTTTCTTTCTTGCTATGCTTGCTTTCAAGACTTTTTAAAAGTGCACGTTTGTTCTTCAGCTCTGCTACACGTCTACACATTGAACAGACCGTTTGAGTGGCGGCCGTCCAACCTAGCAGTCTATGCTCTCGTCAACGGAGTAGTTCGTAAGTTCACGCACGCACGCACGCACGCACGCACCCACGCACGCACCCACGCACGCACGCACGCACGCACGCACGCACTTAACCAAATCAGAAAGAACATTCCAGAACTCGTTGGCCAGAGCACGGGCGGGCTGGTGCTGCGCGGCTGGCTGCAGCTCTCCTACAGCACCATCCTCTTCTGCAGCGGCGTCGGCAGCGTCGGATCCGCCCTAATGGTCGCTTGGGCTCAGAGCACCGCTCAGGTACTCATGCGATGTCGTACAATTTGCATACCGTAAATAATACGACACGCACGTAAATCATACTTACCTTACCTACATTACATACCGTAAATCCGCAGTGAACGCCCTGGACGTTCATTTTTTTCAACCTGCTTTCACACTTCACGTCCATGATGGGGGGGGGGGCGTTCATTGGAAGGGAGGGCTTTATGATTTCAACTGGTAAATGGTGTGGCAACAATGTTGAGCAGACGCAATAGTCGTGAGTTTAACTCGAAAATTAAGCAGTTGTACGTGCAAATCGCCTTCTGTAGCGACTAAACAATTACAATTAGTCGTTTTAGTGAGTACAAGCAAGAAACATTGAACCAAATTGGTGTATTGCATTGCAGATTTATTACAAACTGATCTTTGACGGAGTCACGGCCATGGCCAACGACGTGCACTGCAAGATGATCAGCGAGCTGGTCGCGCCTGATGAGGTCTTCCTTCTTGTTTTTACGTCGATACAATACAAGTAATAACGAAATACCACTCCGCAAAAGCAGACACCGTGAATCTCCAATAGTGCTGCGCCGATCATTGCGCCTTCAACCTCTCCTTACAGGCGCACTGTTGCCGTGTCGTCGGCTTCTATTGTTTCAACCTCATTATAAATGTTTGTAGAGTACATTGAGCGTTGAAATGGTGGGGCACTATTGGAGTGTGTTGACACCGTCGCTTCACTCCCAGATGGGCAAGGTCTTCGCCATGGTGGGCCTGGTCACGTACCTGAACGCGCTGCTGCAGCGCCAAGGGCTGCTGCAGATCTACAAGGTGACCGTCGAGACTTACCCCCCGGCTGCCTGGTACGCGCTGGCCGGGCTGTGCGGAGTGGTGCTGCTCGCCTGGGTGCCGGGACACCTGCTCTACCTCAACGAGAGGCAGCACATTCTCCGAGACAAGGAGAGGAACCAGCGTCGTCTACTCGAGGAAGACGTGTCGTGAATGTCCTGAATAATTCACGACCTACGAACGTCTACGAACGATTACTATGTTCGGTTTTGAATTGAGCGTTGTTGTGCGCAACCGTAGATTCCCTGGTGTGTCTGACGTGACGGGATTTACGATTCCAGCAGGGTGACCATTCCCCTCCCCCACTTTCGCTGCGGTTCACGTCAAAACGCGCAACTGTCTCGCTGAGATATTTGGACGTGTTTTGGTTGAGACGCGGCTACAGAATGGTATACTAGGTATGCGTCGTTCGTATAATTCAAATTCCTCGATGTTCATTGGATTTCGTTCTTCGTTGAATCCAAGTTGCGGGGTTTGCGAAAGTCGATGTAATACGCGCCACGAATGTTTGTGCATCGCCCATTAGCACACTATATACAGTAGGTACACAAGGTAACGAGGAGTCGAAAGCACATTTGACCGACTCGTATAATAGACATATAACGTCACCCCTCTCCCTCGCCCATACCAGGGGGGGGGCACCATTTGGCAAAGCCCCATTTTCCATTGCACCCAACTTTTGACGCACCCCCTCCACTTTTCGGTTCTGGAAAGTGTGTGAACCGAATGTGGTTGGTAATGGTACATTGCATTTATTGGAACAATAGCCATGCATGGTACATAAGTACAATGTTACGCCCTGCAGTCATGGCTTTCTTTGGTGACAAATTGCACGGAACCAATAGAATCGCATGGAGCAGCCATTCAACCTTTGGCCCTGTTGGCACTTGCATCATTAGGTTCTCTCCTACAGAGCAGTATGGAGCAGTACCTTGTAGTAGCCAAATCCTGGATCCCTCACTGTACTTTTCCTCTCTCCTTCTAAAGCGAATTCACGCTGCGTATGCTACGCATCCCTCGTGGGACGAGTCATGCCTGTGAATGTGCACACGACCAAACGACCAACGTGATTGCCGTCCTGTACAATGTTTATAGCGTAGGCTAGTGTAGTGTAGTGAGAATGGAAGCGTAGTGGCTCAGTGGCAAGGCGTCGTGCTCGGCGCGCTCGTGGTCGGGGTTTCAACTCCTTTTCGCGAATTCCCTTGGGCAAGGGATGAATCGCTCTCATTGCTTCGGTTCAGGGCGGCTCCAGGGCTTCGGCCCGAAATCCGTGCCAGGTGGCGGCCCACCTTCCCTCGCGGCAGAAACACGTCTGTGATACAAGCCGCGCGCCCTGCACGTGCGTGCATAGTAGCACGCGCTGTTGTTATTGGAAAACGCCCGAAAGTCACGAGGAATTGCGAGCTTTCCACTATGTATGTAAGTACAAGTTTACGGCAGCAGCAGCAGCAGAGCGCTGCAAAAGGGCGCCATTGGAGTGGGCGCTTCATGTTTGCGCAGCCACTAAATGGTGGAACGACACCAGACCTCGTGTCAAGTAGAACCAAGACTATGAGATAACAGACTTTGAAGTTCCAGAGAGCTTTGACGCCAGAGAGAGGTCTGTTGGCTCGGCTCAGAGGATGAACATGCTCCCTTCTCAAGAAAGAGGGGCATGCCAAAGTGACCACTGTAGGCATCCATGATTAGTGCCCCGGCTACACAAATGCCTCTGCCGCGCCTTCCAATCCCGGAAGGAACAGAAGATAAACATGAAACTTTGTTGTTGTCGTTTCCAGGTGGCCCCATTGCAAATACATTGGCTTCGCGCCCGACCAGGGCAACTGCGCCTCTTGCTACTCGACTGCGATGGCGCAGACGCTGACGGATCGCGTCTGCATCCACTCGGGAGGCAAGCACCAGCATTACCTCTCGGCCACCGACATCATGATGTGCTGCCCCTACTGCGTGCACGACGTCAACAACGCGTAAGGATTTCCATCCCCCTTTCCCTGCCACCAAGGCAGATCCAAGGACTCGTGGGGAAAGCCATTAGGTTCATGTTTCAACCATGTCCACACTTGCAACACCATGCAAATTGCAAACAGGCTTATTTCGAACTCAAGGCCACTCACTCTCTTCAGCTGTGGCGGGGGCCAGACGCCCGAACAGATGCTGCTTTACTGGAAGGAGGAGGGCATCGTCTCCACGGACTGCATGCCCTCCCCAAACCCACCCGACCACCACGTCACCAAGCCGGAGCTCAGGTCCAGACCGAGCTGTGAGGACCTAGGTATGACCAAGAGTAAAGCCATCTGCCAGCGCAAGTGTCTCAATGGCCAGTCCTGGAAGGAGGCCAAATATTATGGTGAGGCAGGATTGGAAAGTCGAATTATGTTCAGCATTGGTTTGGGATTTGGTTTGGCACACTCTCTGTGCCACCACAATAGGCAGTCAATCTGCCACTGAAACTATGCACCTACTGTAAATCCCCCAATGAACGCCCTGGACGTTTATTTTTTCAACCCACCCTCTACCCTGGGCGTTCATTGGAGGGGGGGGGGGGGGCGTTCATTGGAGGGGGGGGGGGCGTTCATAAACTCAACTCCTAAATGGCGTTGCAACAATGCTGTGCAAACCCAATAATCGTTAGTTAAACATAAAAATTGCACAGTCATTGGTGCAATTCGCCTTCTGCAGCGGCTAAACAATAGCTGTTCTAGTGCGTACAGGCCATATACAGTACCCAAACGTAGAATACGGCTTGACAGTACCGGTTTTTACAAGCATATCACTGCATAACTGTGTTACAAAGCACGCCCCTGGGCGTTCATTGGAGAGTGGGCGTTTATTTTTTCAACCTACCCTCTACCCTGGGCGTTCATTGGAGGGGGGGGGGGGCGTTCATTGGAGGGGGGGGGGCGTTCTTTGGAGGATTTACGGTATACATGCAAAATGTCATGTATTAACTGGATTGTGTAAAACAGGTTTTGCTCCAAATTCCCTTGGGATTCTTTCAAGAACCACTCTTGGACTCCAGATTCCGGCTGTAGCAGTATTCTTTTTTTAACCCTTTGCTCCTTCAGTGATCCTCATGACCTACCTATAGTGCTACATTGCAGTGTCAACAAACAATTGTTAGTATCAGTTACATTATTGCGGTTCAGGTAGAGATTACTACTCAATGGCTTGGAACATTACCACAGTGAAGAAGGAACTTACATGTATGACGAACGGTCCACTCATGCTGTTTTACAAAGTATTTCACGATTTCTGGTTCTATGACTCGGGTGCGTGTACGCCGATAAATATATAAAATACAACATGATATACCCAAAACAAAATGCAACAAGACACCTGCAGCCTGAAAAAAATCAAAAAGTCTACTTTCAGAATGCAACCTACGCACAGGTGTGCGAGCACTCCTGAACATAAATCCCACTCTTGTAGGGATTTACCATCACACTTGGGTCGCAAAAACTGGCACTCATGGTCTCAAGCTGATCGGATGGGGCACGGATCCCGTATTGAAAAGGCCATATTGGATTGCGGTCAGCGAATGGAACAACAATTGGGGCGAGAACGGTTCGAATTCGAACTTCTGTGTACCATATGCAGTGCAGGCGTATGCCAGCGCGAGTGGCGCAAGTTTAAGTAGAACATGGTGTAGCATTTTTTAGGACGAAGATTGTGTTGTGTGCAGCACCCAGGCCGATTGCCCAAATCCCGCGAGCCCTTCCTACCTACAGCGCACTTCCCATGTTTTGCTACCCCCCCCCCCCCCAGCAAAATCCAGAGAAAAAAACTACCAACTAGGATGTTTCAGTAACCGCCCCCCCCCCCCCGTAAAAATGTCCAGCCTCTGAAGCACTGCCTCCCCACCCCCCAGGTGTGATTCCCCCATCACTATGCTGCCATTACACGCTGCCTTTCCATACATGTAACCGGATATTTTAAGTAGGGGGAAGGGTCGGAGACCATTCTGGGGGGCGTGGGGGTACGCAGATTTGAAGAGGGAGGGGGTCCAAGAAGGGACAACATGTACCTAAATAGTGTCTAAATAGGTCAAAAATGCGTTAATGTGCGGCTGTGGCGCAGTCCGCAAGGCATTGGATTCCTGACCGCGAGGTCGGGGGTTCGATTCCTTGCTGGGCAAAACCACGGCAACGCCCTTGGGCAAGGGGTTTACACCACGAGGACGCCACCAACATCAGCATGCTCGTCGAGGACGCGTCCTACCCGGCCCTCTGCGCGGCCAAGATGGTGGTTACCTACGGCTCCGGCATGATCCAGCTCGTGTCGCCGGAGTACCGAAAGGCCGAGAAACAGAAGGCCACGGAGGAGGCCGCGTGCGAGAGCGCCCTCGTGGCGTCCGCCGAGGCGCTCACCATGGCCGACTCGATCCCTCCCGCCGCGGATCCTCTCCTGGAGGACACGCAGAACGACGAGTCGTCGCCCATCTTCAAGTAGGCGGGCCCCGAGGGGAACGCCTACTCACCATATACTATAACTAGGTGCGCAGGTCGCTGCGTACCTAGAATACTATCAGGCGGCGACTAACCCTCGCCGCCTTCGCTTTACTATCCGCCCGGCACCAGTTGGCTCACCCCTGGGCCGGGCGATCAACCTTCGTTTTAGGCCGTTTGAGAGTATATAGCGCCAAGCGCGGACGCTCTCACCCCCTGCGTCGCCTGCCGATACGTCGCAGCCGTCGTCAGGGCCGGTCTCAGTGAAGAAGAAGAAGGGGTTTACACCGCAGCTCCGGTTTCTGGCTGTATACCGTGGCTTCGGCCACAAATCAGTGCCAGGTGGGGGCCCACCTTGCCTCGCAGCAGAACAACGCCCACTGTTATGTATACGGCGCCGCCCTGCGATCTTGTGGTCCCTTTTACGGTGCGTGGTATGTGTGGGTACTCTGTGTATGGAAAAGTGGAATAATACTCTGTGGGTGGTATGGGAGGACTGGTTCTCTAGGAGCGCGGAGGGGAAGGTGGCGTCTAGACACGTCTCGCATATACAGACAATGAAGTTGGCAAGCGCTGTGCAGAGATACTGTAAACCCTATAATTAGCCCCCCGGTGGCTAATTGTTTCGTTCGAGCTCTAGGAGGATGTATAATTATAGGGGGGGCTAATTATAGGAGGGGCTAAGTATAGGGATTTACGGTACGTACGCAACTGATCCAGTTTTTGTCCATGCCATATTAGAGGCTGCGCGTTCAATATATAAAAACACAAGGGGAGCTGGGGCCTGGCCTTGGGCAAGAGAGAGTAACCGCTTGGTGGGATGACGCGGCAGACACGTGACTAAGATCGGTATGGGGATGGGTAACTGGACCGGACTGGGGAGGGACAGTGGCCATGAGCGATGGGTTGCGTGCATTATGCGCGTTGGAACCTACATGTGCCTGCGTTGCGCGATCGCACCTAGGTACCTAACGCAGCGCTCCTAGGCCTACCAGGGGCGGATCTACTCGTACCTACTGCAGCTGAGCAGAGGCCGAACCCGCTAGCAATAATCGGAGCGGCACCACTAACGGCAGGGCTGACATGCACATTCAGTATAACTGCTGCCGAGCGGGCATGCGCGCGCGCATCTGGTCTCGGTCGGCGCGCAGCATGATCTCACTACGGTAGATGACGACATCCTCACCGTTGTGTGTGTGTGTGTGTGTGTGTGTGTGTGTGTGATACAAGGTACATACGACGCATTGAAGTTGATACGATGCAATACAATACGATTGATAAAATACGAGTTGTGCTTAGGGATTGAGCATACCGCAAACCCTATGTTTAGCCCCCCCCCCTTAGCCCCCAGCCCCTCTTTGAGTAGAGTGTGCCAACGTATGTATGTCCGTAGCGTCCTCTTCTTTTAAAAATCGCCTCCACCCGCCTTTCCTCCCGCTCCCCACACATCGACCCTTCCAGTTTATTAAGCCCCCTATAATTAGCCCCCCTATAATGATGCATCCTCCTAGAGCTTGAATGAAACAATTAGCCTCCTGGGGGCTAATTGTAGGGTTTATGGTATCTATATACCTACATACATATGTACGTACACTGGTGTGTGTGTGTGTGTGCGTGCGATTGGTTAGCCGAACGATAGACACACATGCGTCATTCCGTACATGTACTCGCCGTTACCACTGTTGTGGGTTTGTTAACGAGCCAACGGGGCGATGGACTGCGAAGCCGCACGCTTGCACTGGGTCTGTCTTGCACTGGCCCACCCTCTAGGCTGTTCAGTGCTCATCAGAAGCTTACGGTAGTAGGCTTTAGCGGCAAAAGCGCGCGAGTTCGAGTAAGGAGTGGCGGCAGACGAATATAATGCCTAGCGATGGAGGAGCCGCAGTTTCACGGCATCCTCGGCGCAGCCCAGTGTGACGCCGATGGCACTGATGGCTGCTTGTTGACGGCGCTTGCGCTGCTGCTCGTCTTGGGCCAAATGGTCTCGATATACTCCCTCCTGAAGGCGGGGCAGAAGACGAGCAGCGCGAGTCCGTTCGAGGCGCTGATGTGGAGCGTGACCGCGTTCGCGTAGAGCACAGCCAAGTCCGAGCTGTAGTCGCCGTACGTCCTGGAACGCCGCGTCCAGTTGCCGTGCCCAGCGAGCGGCCGGCCGCGCAGCCCAAAGAGAAAGAAAGAGGCAAGGCGAGGCACGCACGCGTAGTAGTTGCCGTAGACGTAGAAGAGGAAGTTGAACAGGCAGCTGCCCAGCAGGCGGCGCTCGACCGTCGAGCCTACCAGCGCCCGCTTGACGTCGGCCACGCAGAGGGCGACGCCGAAGGTCAGAGCGTAGCAGAGCGTTGGCACCGTCGTCGTCAGGATCATGGCCGCCATCCACAGCTCGCGCAAGCCGGATCGCTCGTAGGCGGTGTAGTTGGACGGCCCATTGCCGAAGGTCGTCCGATTCCTGAGAGAGCGGCCAGTGGCCAGAAAATCGTTCACTGGACGCCAGCAGGGACGCACGTACCAAACCCAAAGTTCGTCGTCCTCATAGCGGATGGCCGTGTAGAGCTCTTGCGGGACGGCAGACAGCCATGGCAGGAGAATCAGAGCCGACAAACGCCAGCTGTGGCTGCCGAACCAGGCGTTGAAACGATGGTAAAAGACAACGGCGCACATGCGCAGCACGGCTAACGCAGTGTACTGCCAGGCCATTGGCCCCCACATCAGAGACCCGACGATCAACTGCGACAAACGTGGTGACCTTTGATGAGCTGAACTGCACCGATTCCAGCTGCACGCGTGTCCCACGCAAGCACGCACGCACGCACGCACGCACACACGCACGCAAAGTGCATCGATTCGCGTGCGCGGCAGCTGGGCGCGTGTCCCACGCACGCACGCACGCACGCACACACTCGCACATTTGACATTTTGGTGCAGTGCGGCCCATTAGGGGTTAGATGTCGACGTCGAGCAGGATGGAGGCGCCGAAGAGGGCGAGCATGAGCATGGCGAGCACGTCCGACGCGCAGCAGCTGCAGAAGACGCGGTAGGAGGGCTGCTGTCTCGACATGCGCCAGAGGCTCCTCAGCAGCGGTGCATAGAGCGCGCAGTAGAACAGCGGCCAGAGCAGCAGAACGAGCCCCGCAACTAGCGGCTCCATGTCTCCTCACCCAACCGAGCTGTGCTGCTGCTGCTGGCTCCCAGCAAATCCGTCCGTTGCCTAATTCTCATCTAAATATTGGTTCAATTCAAGAGAACTCGTGAGCGGCGTCGCCACCTCGGGTGCCATGGCGACCACCTGGAAACCATACAACGGCTGTTGCTTGTCAAATGACACAGCAACAATGGTTGTAGCAGCAAATCAAATCAAATCAAATCAATGTTTTTATTGACGCAGGCACCGACACAGTACAGGGACCGTAAACCAACGCACGAGGTACGATGGGGCGATGCATCATAATAACACTGCACGTATCACTATCACTACCTGCGGCGTTCTTCTCCCGCGAGGGAAGGTGGGCCGCCCTCCTGGCACGGATTTCGGGCCGAAGACCTGGAGCCGCCCTACACCACATTCTACGGCAAGGATGACCAGAGAAAAATCCACTGAAACGGAAGTCCTCAATAGTGGGTCCCTCGAGAATTTAACCCAGGCCCTTGCGGAACATAGTCCAATTCTCTACCACTAGGCCACCTTGCCGACAACGGTGCACATAGCGATGTCAGTAAAAGTCTGCAGACTTATTTTTTTAATTTTTAATTATTAAAAAAGTCGAAAACGTTTTTTAATTTAATTTTTAATTTTTAAGTAAGTCAAAATACTTTTTTTATTTAATTTTTAATTTTTAAAAAAGTGTTGAGACTTATTTAATTTATTTAAATTATTTAATTAATTTAATTGGTTTTTTCAACTGCGTGTAATTTGAAGTTAATTTCAGCTCTCATTACACCCAACCATTTTGTTGATGTAAGTGTGTACAATGTACCTAAGTTGCATTGGGCAACTTTTAGGTCTGGACTAAAATCGATGTGACTGCAATATTTTGAAAACAATGTCCATCTATAGTGAACGATCTGGGTTATCGATTCTATCTTTGTGGCTAGCGGGCTACCTACTGTGTACGTTGCTGCAGTTAGAACAATGGTTTAAAGAAAAGAACAAAAGACTGTTAGACTGTTCGATGTCCCAGATGAGAGATACAAATCATTCAATTTCATGTAGTGTATTCTGCAATGATGGGCTTGACAGACATGTGTGTATGCAGTGAAGAGTTATTGCTCACAAATTGTATTGTACCGTAAATCCTCCAATACAACCCCCCCCCCCTCCAATAGTGCCCCCCTCCAATAGTGCCCCCAGGTACGGCAAGGTTGAAATAATAGAGCCCCCCTCCAATAGTGCCCCCAGGGGTTAGGGGTATGTTGTGCCATGTGCCTTTTATGGGCAAAAATATAGTGGTAGGTACATTTATATCGTGTATACACACTACTACTAACCAATAATCAGGGTGTACGCGTCAGCGTACAACCCTAATATGTGACGACTTCTCAATGCGGCTTTTTGAATTTTCGATCGCCTATAACTTTTGATTGCCTGAACGGATTTCGGCGCGTTATGGCTCAAATGAACCGCCTTCTTCTGGGGCATCGAACGCGCCGTAACGCGTTTCCTTGTTTTGCTGCAAGGGGGCGATACCTCCGAAAATGTTGTGGAAACGCGGGTTTTTTTTTTTTCTCTTGTTCTCTGCCAATTTTTGGACCGCCGCTCCCGAATGCCACTTGCGATTGTGCTGAAACTTGGCGTGTAAGCGCGGCCAATGATGGCATTTTCAACCTCCAAAGCATTTGCCTCTAGGTACTACCAGTGTTGAGTTATGGCCGATTTTGCCCGTTTTTTTGGACAGTCGTTTTTTCGGCCAAAATTTTGTGCGCTATAGGCGCCTCAACCGCTCATCGCAGAGATTTGCTATAATGGTGAAAGTTGATCGCCTGGACATGTAGCATTGTACTTTCAACAAATTGGGCGCGACCAGTGTCTATATCGACAATGGCGATTTTTTTTGTTAGTTGCACCAAGAGTAAAACTCCAAAAAATTACATGTAAACCACCAATTTTTCTTCGATTTTCGTCAACAATACGCCAAGGCGAGTCCTCGGTAAGTCAATGTTTCGAAAGTTTCATCACTGGATAATGAGATATGAGCTCCTGAACCTTCGAAAAATGACTTTTTTCTTATATTTTTTAAATATTTTTTTTGTTAAAGTAATCGGTATAAAACTTTGCAAGCATACGCTGTATACAATCAGAAATTAATCCCCCAAATGGATTCTTCCTAAATACCCGCCATTTTGAGATCTGTAACACTTAGTAACATTGGGTCTTGGACAACCAATCGAGAGGTCGCGGGTTCGACTCCCGCTGGCGTCTCTGCTATCTCCTGAAAACCAATCAATACTGCGTTACCCCAGTGTCCTTTCCTGCTCCACCCATGTTGTTCCCACGACTCACCCTACGTTTTTTCAGTTTTTTTTCGTTTTTCTTTTCAGATGTTAAAATATTTTTTGGCTGACTTTATCAAAGCAGTGAAAATCAAGTGCTTTTGGGATGTGCACTCTCATGTGCAACCCCACAAGGCGCGCATGCATGCATGCACGTACGCACGCACGCACGCACGCACGCACGCACGCACGCACGCACGCACGCACGCACGCACGCACGCACGCACGCACGCACGCACGTACGCGCGCACGCACGCACGCACGCACGCACGCGCGCGCGCGCGCGCGCGCACGCGCACGTCCGCACTCTCGCACGCACGCACACACACACCAACGCACGCACGCACGCCCGCACTCTCGCATGCAGCTGGCACTCTCGCACGCACGCACGCACGCACGCACGCACGCACGCACGCACGCACGCACGCACGCACGCACGCACGCACGCACGCACGCACGCACGCACGCACGCACCCACGCACGCACGCACGCACGCACGCACGCACGCACGCACGCACGCACGCACGCACGCACGCACGCACGCACGCACGCACGCACGCACGCACGCACGCACGCACGCACGCACGCACGCACGCACGCAGTCTCGCACGCACGCACGCAACACCAACGCACGCACGCACACACGCACGCACGCACACACACACGCACGCGAGCACGCACGCACGCACACACACCAACGCACGCACGCACGCCCGCACTCTCGCATGCAGCAGGCACTCTCGCACGCACGCACGCACGCACGCACGCACGCACGCCCGCACACTCGCATGCACGCACCTTCGCATGCACGCACGCACGCACCAACGCACGCACGCACGCACGTCCGCACTCTTGCACGCACACACCAACGGACGCACGCACGCCCGTACTCTCGCATGCACGCACGCACGCACGCACTCATGCGCGCACGCACACCATAGTTGACCACCATCTTGGCCGCGTAGGACGCGTCCTCAACGGGCATGCTGATGGTGGTGGCGTCCTCGTGGTCAGGCTTGGGGTAATGAGCGCGTCACACGCCACTCGCTGCGCGCGCGTGCGCAAGCATGCATGCATGCACGCACGCACGCACGCACGTACGGGAACCACTGTATCAGGAATTAGGAAAAACCACTGTATTAAGGAAAAATTTGCAGGCAGCTGCAAAAAAGGAGAATATGTGACTTTCCCAGACTGAACTACAGAAACAACAATGGTAGAACATTGCAGTCAAGTCCACTTTGAAAAATGATTGTATAAGAGCATTGCAGTTGATGTGGAGTCCACTTTGAAAAACGATTGTATAAGAGCATTCAACGATAGGAACCATCGATTTGCCTGTCACATATTCGGCGTTTTTATCGGGAGCTATTTCATTTCAGAAAACGGCACGCACGCACCAAGTAATGATACTTTTTGGTATGGTATGGTAAATTGGGTTTGCAGAACAGCTCCATAAATTATACCTTAACAGCCTGTTGTGTACATAGTACATACACTCTCTGGGGCAGCGTATGGCCTAATGGTAGAGAATCGGTCTCTTGCGCACATGGTTCTGGGATCGATTCTTGATGGAGCCACTAGATCAAGTGATGCCCTTTCAATGTACTTTCTTGTGCCATCACTGCTCTAGATTACAGATGGCGTTAGCACAACGAACTTCTAGCAGTGTGATACTGTCCATACAGCGATCCCGACTGCACAGGTGTTTGCAGAACAGAAGAATTAGGAGATACCATAAGTGTGGTAGATTCAAAATTATCGATTCGTTCAATCGTCATATGTATTTCCGTGTCTGTGGGCGCGCGTGCGTGCGTGCACGCGTTTGTGCATACAGGTACATACGTGCGTGCGTCCATGCACGCGCGAGCATGTGAGTGTGTGCATTTCTGTGGATATGCACTATGGATATCTCTGTTATGCGTAAGTCCCACACCACTGTACTTTGTGCAGTCTGTCATTATGCAGCGAGCGGTAAAAACGCCGAATATGTGGCAGGCAAATCGATGGTTCCTATCGTTGAATGCTCTTATACAATCGTTTTTCAAAGTGGACTCCACATCAACTGCAATGCTCTTATACAATCATTTTTCAAAGTGGACTTGACTGCAATGTTCTACCATTGTTGTTTCTGTAGTTCAGTCTGGGAAAGTCACATATTCTCCTTTTTTGCAGCTGCCTGCAAATTTTTCCTTAATAGTACGTTTCAGCAACTATTAGCGGTAAATCAACCATTAAATGTGGCAAAAGTGAACAAAGCACCGAAAAATCGGCAATTTTGACAGCGAAACTAGCATTACCATTCAAAATTTTTAGGTTGAAATAATAGAAGCCCCCCTCCAATAGTGCCCCCGGGTAAGGAGAGGTTGAAAAAATAGTGCCACGGGGGCACTATTGGAGGATTTACGGTATCTACACAAATCTAAGGAAAACTACAAAACCATGGATAAATCCTCCAAAAGCAACAATGAAAACCCAATATCCTCGTTTAAAAAAGTAAATAAATAACTGTTAAAAAAGTTTGTGACTGACTTATTTTTTTAATTTTTAATTTTTAAAGAAGTCTATCGACTTTTTTGTTTGAAGGTGCACGCCATCTGTCGTCAGGTGTCCTGAGTTGAAGCGGCTAGTATGTACCTACATTTCGTTTGCGCAGGAAGCAAGCCCTGCACAGTCTTCTATTGGGAAGCATTAGCGGTCATCATATGACTCCAGCACGTATAGGCCATAGGTTTCGTGAGTGGGTGAGCGCACAATGACCATTTCACTTAGAGAGGCGGCGGCTCAGCTGCCAAACATGAACTGCTGACGCAGTCACTAGGTACTTACTAGAGGTAGAGTTGTTATGGTCTTTTGTTTGCATTTGCACCGATACTTTGATAGTACAGCAGCCACACAGGAGTGAACTGAAAGTCGACAGTGATCAAGTGTCATCACTGCAGTTGGCGATCGCCTAAACTATATGCGCTACATGTGAGATCTTGACAAGCGCAACTTTGGCTGTAAAAAAAACGAGCTGAACTGCTACGTCGCTGAATGCGGAACATGGTCCACATACAGTACACGTTGTACTGGTGTACGTGTACACGGTGTACTCTGGTTTGTTCCTCAAAGCTTGTTTCAAAAGCTTGTATGAAATCATGCAAGAGTGCTCCTGCTGTGCTTGTACATCCTACACATCTTAGAATACCCTCTACTTCGTCCAGATTACGTTCTGAGGTGGTTTTGAAAAGCTAAAATGAAACGTACTAATTAAAAAATCGGTTCTAAAACAAAAAACACCCGAGTTTGCCAATTGGTTTTTTACAACTCTAACGCACGTACGTCAAAGACACGAACGAGACGCACGAAGGCGACGTAGAGCACGGTGGCCATCGGGACGCGAGCTGGAGCGGAGCTATAATGGGGAAGTTGCACGTCTGGGCAAGCAGCTTTCCCCATTATAGCGAAGCTCTGAGATGCACTGTGAAAGAGCCTATAGGGCACGGAACTTTCGGCTAATTTTTTTTTTTAATTGCGAATATCTCATTATTTAGTGGTGAAGTTTGAGATTATTGACTTGCCATAAACTTGCCATGACAAACTGTTCACGGAAATAAAAGTATGTATGTATGTACATATATGTATGTATGTATACAGACGCAGTATGCAAACCACTTTTCACACTACAGGGTGTATCAAACCTATATGCTCCCCCCTAGGGAAATACTGGTTGGACGGATTTAGCTGAAATTCAACATAGATATAGGCCAAACAAAAATACATGACCAAATTAAATTGCATGCAAATTGAACAACCGAGCGTCGAGATACGAGCCTTAGGCGATTGCTCATACCATGTATCTCGACGTTCGGTTGTTCGATTTGCATGAAATTAAATTTTGTCATGTATTTTTGATTGGCCTGCATCTATGTTGAATTTCAGCTAAATCCGTCCAACCAGTGTTTCCCTAGGGGGATAATATACCTAGTGTTGATACACCCTGTACAAACTCGAGTAGAATATGTGCATGATATGCGTGTCTTGCAGAATGGGGGGACCGCATAGTACCTCAATCGATGCGTCTGATCGAGTATGGTCTATTTCGACACGCCATTGAGTACGTTGTGTAGTGTTGCTACTCCTGGTTAAAATATCTCTGTGACGTGTTGGTGAAATCGGTTGATTGTTGGGGCATCGTCGCTGCTTCGCACTACAAAGTTTTGGCATCGAAGCCTTGCTCGATTGGTGTTTCATGACATGTCAAAGTTGACTCTGTAAAAACCTCGAAATTTGTAGTCAGCGCCAACACATTTAGGTACGTCTGTGTCAGTGTCTTGGTAGCGTCAATCGCAAAACTGAGAAATCACTTTGTGCGCAGCCCTTATACGTAGGTACATACCTGTATGTGCCAAAAGCAGGCGCCCTTCTGCAAAGCACACCTAAATGGCATTGAATCTGCGCCGAACGGAAATGACAAGGGCAATGCGCTGGCGAGGATAATGACTCACCCCCCCCCCCCCCCATTGTTGTCGGCACAATGCAAAACATGGCCGCCTCTCCGCCATACCCGCAATGGGTGGGGTGGGCGCGGCATGTTTGCGTTGCGCCAGCAGGGGGGGGGGGTTGTGAACTACTGTCACGATATAGGTATGTCTTGGAGGATGCTGCTAAAATGGTACAGCAAGCATGCCTAGGTATGTCTGGGAGGATGCTGTTAAAATGGTACAGCATGCTATAGGTGTGTGCAATTGTCAAGACCGGTTGGCAGCGAACAGTGGACAAAGTGTTGAGTTGTGGTTGTGACGTTGTGAGACGATGACAATTCACACTGCTCTCTTTGTCTTTCCCATAAGTGCGTCCCGGATACAACACAGACTCTGCAAGAATGAGTAAAAGTCCCAACTCCCAAGGCTACTGTTTCTACGTGACGCTACGCACAGCAACTGACGCCTACATATATCCATGGCCGCGTGAATGCAAACAGGGCTACCTATGTACATGCATCGCGCTTTCAATCTTCCCACACTCGGCAGTAGTTGAGCGGCGCCATGTTCGTCTTGCCTATGGGGCACTGGAAGGCCTCGGCGAAGCCGCGGTCGTTCTCAAGCGCTTCGTCGATGTAGTAGCCCTGGATGTACTGGGAGAAGTCCTCCCAGCAAAAGATCGAGCTGATCGCCATGTAGAACAGCTGCTCCTCTGTAAAGTGGGCGAACGGGCCGGCGAGACGCTCCGACTGCCCGCCGTTCTCGGCTCGACGCTCCTTCAGCGCCCTCAGCGACGTCTTCACGCCTGGACAGACATCGCCTAAGGCTATTGAAGGCCAATTTACACGATTTCAAAAAAGCGGTTGGGGCTTTCACCCACTCCCAGAAGGGAGGCACCTGGCCCAGCTGGTTGAGCGTTTCCGCTTTTACCAGTGTGCCCTGCTGCCGTCAGGTGTCAAGTCAGGCGTCTGGTCGGCCCCTTCAGCCTGGGAAGGGCCACTTCAAGAAAGCTAAATTGAAAAGGCAGCCCTGGGCGCTCGTTCAATTTGACCGGCGGGCGGGCGGGGCGGGCAGCCCAGGCCCGACCGGTTTCGTGTAAACGGACCTTTCTTTACTCCTTTCTACCCCACTTGTCGCTGCGCGCGGTCCAGGCGAAAGCGACTCCTCACCGAACGTGTTCGCGATGGCTTGGTCGATGATGAAGAGGTCGTGGTAGACGATGCGCTCGGCCTCGCAGAGGTGCGGCAGGCGTCCACAGATCTCGCGCTCGAGGCACTCGTACGTCTCCTCGAACTTTGCAAGGGAAGGGCCGCTGAGCAAGCGTTCCCACCTGCCACTCTTTCGCCTGAACGAAAGAAGCACATCCACAAACAGTGCGGCAGCCGCGAATCGCGCTATTGTGGCTGTTCATCCGTGGACACCGCTATTGCTTCAGAGTTCAGCGTGTTTTGCACAATTAATGCGAAACAGTTGAAGTACACCCCTGCTGACCGACTATAGCTTTACCATTCACTATGCCTTTCTTTCCAGAAATTCTCACTATTCTTTTGCAAAACACCAAGCTGACAGCATTCGAAATGCATTTTGTTTATTACAGTTTTCTGAGAATATCTGGCGCAGCTGCATAGTGTACTGCCACCGTTGTCATCGTACCAAACGATTCCAGTCGAGTCGAAGCCGTGACCAATTTCATGACCCATTAGCAAACCGATGCTACCATAAATCCACGAAGCATGAAATTGTGGGTGATAGTGCGGAGTGGCCATTAGGCCGGCTGACAGGTGCACGACATTCATTCCATAAACGTGATAGCCATAAGTTAGCGTGGGATTGATGCCGTTCTCCAAGTCAACTGGTTGCCCCACCTGAAAATAGTGTTCTTACACTGCCAGTTGCAGGCACTGGGGTCATTGTTGTTGGATTAGGGCAACGCTAGAAGGCCATCAATGGCCCGTATATGCAGCATACCCATCTCCTTGACACATTCCGGTCTAGAGCCACATATAATTAGCCAAAGACATTCGGAAATACGCCATCTGTAATTCATTGAAAATCCGTTGATGGGTAAATGCTTAAACTCGTTTTAGTAGGTCCATCAAGAACCGAGCCCAGAACCGTGCGCGCAAGAGGCCGATTCACCACCGCTAGACCATCCGCTGCCCAGTGGCCACTGCACTACACGAGAACAAACTCGGCGAAGGCGGTCGACGTTGAAGTAGCGCTGGTAGGCATTGCTCGTGACGCGGAAGTCGGAGGCGCTGTCGAGCTCGAGGCCGTCGTAGTAGGCGTTGAGGTGGACGTCGTCGAGGATGTGGTCGGGATAGGCGGTGATGAAGTGCATCTCGGCCACCTTCGACTGCGCCGCCCTCTTCTCCGCCGCCGTCAGGTGGGCCATCGACTCGATCTGCGCCTCGGCGGCCCGCTTCACCCCCACTGCCATTGGAGCCAGCGCTTCCTGAAAACACTGACGCTCGCGCTTGCGGTTCGACTCCCACTCCGCAAGAACGCACCCTGTAAAGATCGCGCTTGGAACGGTCGAACGCGACGTTCGCATAAAGGCGGCCCAGCGCTGGTCCGAACATGTAATGGGGCCAGGTAGCCGCCTTGCTCTCGGTGATGATGCCAAGACAAGCCCGCTGCCGAGCCCTTTCCGACAGAGGCGCCAACGAGCGATGCTCTGTGCGTTCACCGAGGCGCTCGTCCTGGGACACTTCCTGCGGCAGCGTGGTTCGCGCCCCCTCTGGCACCATTTTATCCAGCAAATCGCTGAACGGCCACCCGGCAGGCTGCGTCATCAGCGGCGCACAGAGGAGCACCACAGCACGGCACACCTGATGTCGTCGTCTGCGGCGAGACCACTGGCTCTGGGTCGAGGCAGGGATGGGTAGCTCGTGTAGAACTTCCGGAGTAGCGTCAGCACCATAAGGTTCTGCAGGACGCGAGGCGGCGTCTGACTATAGAGGCCGGCCACCGCGCGACCGAATTTGGGCAGAAAGACGTTGATTCGGTCGTCAATCACGGCCAGTGGGTCAAAAAGGCCGTCCCCCGCCAGCTCCGTCACGTAGAGCGTCCAGTCGAACACTCCCTCGTACTCCTTCCTGGAGAATCGCGTTCTCATCTGTTCATGGATCAAGCGCAACGCTAGGAGGCCGTCATTCGCTAGCACACCCATCTCCGTGCTTACTACCGTAAGCCCGATAATTAGCGGCCCATAATTAGCCCCTCTATAATTATACACACTCCTAAGACCACTTTGAGTTTATAAGCCCCCCTATAATTACGCCTCCGCCATAAATGGACCCCTCCACACATCGACCCTTCAGGTTTATAAGCCCCCCTATAATTTGCCCCCCCCCCCTCATATAGGTAATTGTACACCCTCCTACGGCTCGAACAAAACAATTATAGCCCTGAGGGCTAATTATAGGTTGTACGGTATATCAGAGCCATATGATTATAGCCAAAGGCATTTGAAGGAAGGCCATCTGCAATCTAGGACAGCGACAGCACGAGAGAATCCATGCATACATATACCTAGGATCAAACTCATGACCATGCGCACAGGAGGCCGATTCCCTACCACTTAGAGCTGCTAAGGTTTTTTTCAACCGTTTTTTTTAATGTTACGTTTTTTTGACATCTTTCGTTTTTTTTTTCTGTTTTTTGTTTTTTTTTTTGATTACTTTTTGCTACTTTCGCAGACATTATCCCAATGTTTGACTGTAACTTGATGCACATTGCACAAATATTAGTGGTGTCTATCTATTTGCACTGATACTTTGATACTTTGATAGCACAGCAGCTGAGATTGGACTGAAAGTCGTCAAAGCGATAAACTGTCTTCACTGCAGCTGGCAATCGGTCAAAACGACTCACATGTGCGCATGTGACATCTGACATGTCTAAGTTCCTGTGAAAAAGGGGCTAAACTGTTATGCGGTTGAATGCGGAACATGGTTCAGACATCGTACATGTTGTACATGGTGCATGTGTACATACATGGTGTACTCTGGTGTATGCCCTTCAAAGCTTGTTTTAAAAGCTTTATGAGTATGAAATCATGCAAGAAGTGCTTCTGCTGTGTCTACTTGTACGTCCTATACATGTTAGAATACCCTTTACTTCGTCCAGATTACGTTCTGAGGTGATTTTTAAAAGTTAAAAAAACGTAATAATTAAAAAAACACGGTATTTTTTTAAAATTTCCACCCGAGTTGCCATTTGGTTTTTTTTTCAACTCTACTATCACTATAGGTTATACGCTGCCGCATCGTGCTCTCGACTCAATCAGCTGAGTCCGGACTGACCTCAAGGCGGCGGTCCACTTGACATTCCGATGGTAGCGGAATAGGACAACTCGCCGACGCCAACTCGCCGACGCCAACTCGCCGACGGATAACTCGCCGACGGGGACAACTCGCCGCTGCCATCTCGCCGCCGGGACAACTCGCCGCCGCCAGTCAGATTGCATCTCTGACACTGCCAATGCATACATAGGCTTACCCGCATTCAAGCAGCAGTGAGGGGGCGAGGAGGGGGCGGGTTTGCTTGCTGTACGATGGGCGGACGGACGCCCAGAAAGACGCGACGGACGAGATGCTTTTCTTCTCTACGACAGCGGAGCGGCTGCTGGCAACAATCGCCTGCTCATCTTTGGTAGGGAGCGCAACGTGCAACTGCTCGTCCAGAGCCGCCACTGGTTCGACGCTGTGGCGAACGCCGTCGACCCTGAGCTGCAGCCAGTCGTTGACTGGTTCGAGAAGCACTACTTAGACAAACTGAACCGGCAGGGCCGCAGCCGGCACCCGACGCGCTTCTCTTCTCTGTGGTGGAACGTGCACGCAACTTCCACCGCACCGACAACTTCGCCGAGGCTGCCACCAGCATTCAAGCCCAGATCGGCGAGAGAGAACCGCCCCACCATCTGGCGCTTCATCGATGCCGTCAAGAAGATCCAGCGCAAAGGCGACGCTTACCTGGAGAAACTCGTTGGCGGCCATGAGCCCTAGTACCCAAGAAGATGCGCTAGTACCGGAGCGCCGACCGGTGCATCCGCAAGCTGGTGACAGAATTTGAGGAACGCGCGCCCCACGACTTCTTAAGAGGCATCGTAAATACGTAAATTGCATACGTAAATGGGCATACGTAAATTGCGGTGCTACGGAATGCAGTTTCAATCGAAGGCTTGAACAAAAATAAAATTTGGTGTCGGCGAGTTGTCCTGGCGGCGAGTCGTCCATCGGCGAGTTGGCATCGGCGAGACGGCAGCGGCGAGTCGGCGGTGGCGAGTTGGCTGTCGGCGAGTTGTCGCACACCCGATGGTAGTTGGGAGATAGGCGGCGCTGCAGCGTCAGTGGCACGTCCTTCTCCGGCCTGTTGTCGCTCGCTTTGTGCTGCTCATACAGGGTCTGCATCTTTGTCTGAAGTTCGCTGAAACGGGAGTCCGTCGCCCTCTTGAGAGCCGTGTAGGTACGCCGCAGCGCGCTCGCTCACACGAGCGCGCGTTCGTCCTCGACGGCGGCGTCGACGTGGAACGGCAGGCCGAGTCGGTCGGCGAGTCGAGTCGCGAACGCGACGTAGCTGCCCTTCTTCAGCACGCGCGTGGGAAAGAAGCCGGCGACGAGCAGGTACTTGCGCTCGCTCGCCTCCTTCACCGTCGCGTCGTAGGCGACGGTCGAAGCGATCGGGTCTCCAAAGCGAGAGCCGCCCAACCGCTGCACAGCGCTGACGTCATGGCTTTCACTTCGGCTGGCGCCATGCAGCCAGACCCAGACCTGCACTTTGGCCGCAAGGCGCTCGAAGGAGAAGTCGTGGGGCGCCGTGTAGCCCTTCTCGAGCGTAGGGAAGCCGCCGACCTGTCGAAGCATGTCGCGCAGCGACTCGTGTCGCGCCCTTTCGTCTTGCCGTCGCGTTGGCGCCGTGCACATATCGAACTCCGTTCTCAGCAGACGTCGGTACTTTTGCGGGTCGTCGGGCTGGGATAAAAACAACCAGAGATAAAGTCTCGCTTCGGACATCCGCTAGGTAGGTCATCCGTTTACTTGAATCTTCAGGATTTCC
Organism: Paralinhomoeus sp. GSCO2_6; assembly: GCA_030248085.1. Taxonomy (NCBI): domain Eukaryota; kingdom Metazoa; phylum Nematoda; class Chromadorea; order Monhysterida; family Linhomoeidae; genus Paralinhomoeus; species Paralinhomoeus sp. GSCO2_6. Next base: position 44,113 of record JASAMY010003822.1, read on the forward strand.
CCAATGAGCGCGTCGTCCACCTGCCTTTGCAGTATTTGTATTTGTTTGCTGACTGCGATGACGGTGGCGCCCGTGTCGTTCTTCTCCTGGTAGTCGAAGTTCTTACAGACAAACTTCGCAAAAGAATCGCAGGGATCCGCCTTCGCCGCCATGTCGACCGAAGAGGACAAAAAGTCTGACGCCAACTTGTGCCATCGAGAAGCGGGGAACGCTGGATGCGCTGCGCCGCCTGCCTCTGAAGCGGTGAAGACAGCCTGCGCAGTTTTTGCAAAGCAGCATTGTATGGAGCTCTCACCCACTACCCAGGGGGAGGGGGCACTTAGCTCTGCTGGTTGCGCACATGCTGGGTTGGGCTGAATCGCACGTAGCTACAAGACAAAACATTACAGATCCTACTGTACATTACAGGGTGGCGCGTTTATCGACCCAGAGTTTTGAAGGCTTACAAATTTCCGTTTACTGAGCAGAACGAAACGTTATTTGTGCACGACGCAGACACAAGTTTAGAGCTTTTGTGTGTCGAATTACAGCTCATTCCGACGCAAAGTGCCTGAACGGCACATCTTCTTTTTCGGGAGAGCCCAATTTTTTCTTTTAAGTTAATAAAGATTTACTGTGCAGAATTTTAAGACCATTGCGTCTGTGGGGCGCGTTCCAAGAATATTGTGTATGCCGAAGCGATACAGAAATCCAGCAGAAGACCCTGCTGAAGAATACATAGGTACGAGTCGCGCCTGACCCTCGCTCGTGATCGCCACATTGAAGTGGATAACTAGCGACTTCGCCGTTTGACTTTCTTGGAAGACGGCACACACACACACACACACACACACACACACACACACACACACACACTTGAAACACGAGGGATCGTGTACAGATTTCGTTACATTTTGTACAGTGAACGCAAAGTTATAAGCTTTAGAGCTTCTGATGGATAAATGACGGCCCCCGTACATACCCTACCCTTCCCTAGCTATACCCTACCCATACAGGTACATACCTAGGAGCAACATCGAATAGATAACACAAAATCAACTGTGTAAATATAGGAGCCACGACTTAGCTGCGGCGGGTACAGTGAAAGGCCGAAGGTCATGGGACTGCCTAAAATCTTGACGTAGTATCAAAGCACGAACCAACACTGACGTCGCCAAAATTGGCATCAGCTGCACCAATTGTCGCTTTCAGCTGGTCGAGCGATGGGCCATCGGCTGTGGTGAATCCTGAGGCGACGCCGCTGACTTCGAGATGTACCCGCAGCTCCGACCGTTTTCCCAACCTGCAACGCAGAGCGTCGGACCAAAAGTCAGGAGACAGAGTCTGCATACCTATCGAATTTGAGCACGGTGGCGACCAAATCGTCATGACCGCTCCTCTTCAGCGAGGTTTCGATCTATACCGCACGCATGAAGAAGTCAGGTTTCTTTTTGAGTAAGAAAAAAAAGAAACAAACGAAACAGAAACGAACAAACGGACTCGGAATGAAAGACTTCGGCTTTTACATAGCTGACTGAAGGTACAATTAAGAAAATTTGCAGGCAGCTGCAAAAAGGGGGGATATGTGACTCCCATAGACCGCAGTTCAGCTTGAAAGGAAACAATGGTATGCGCGCATTGCTGAAGTCCACTTTGAAAAAAAAAGATTGTGGCCTGCAAATGCAAATGCAAATCCAAATGTAGGTGGTTTTACCTGCAATGTGGGTGTAATGCAGTTGTGTGTGTCACTTTTACATGTAGCTAGGCAACAGTGATGTCTTTAATGACTGTTTGTTGTCTAAACCAAAATGTGACAAACTAAAAAACCTAAACGCCGAATACCGTAAACCCTATAATTAGCTCCCCCCCTGGGAGCTATTGTAATTATTGTTTCGTTCGAGCTCTAGGAGGGTGTATAATTATAGGGGGGGGCTAATTATAGGGGGGCTTATAAACTGGAAGTGTCGATGTGTGAGAAGCTTTGTGAGTGGAAAGGCGCGTGGAGGCGATTTTAAAGGGAACAAGCTCGTTTCAAAAGCACTTCAATTGAATTTGTTGCCTTTCATTCGAAGTTTCTGTGCTTCGGCGCTCATTGGACGGGTGTACACTTCCTGGAATTCTTTAGCAGTGCCGTGGTGAAATCGTCGCACAAGCTTCAATGATGCGACGCCCCGTTACTGTCTCTTTTGTTGAAAACATTATGCACTGTTGTTGTATTGCAAAACGCTACACCACCTTGCTTTTGTCAGAAAAGACGAAAGTGCGCATTGCAAATGCATAAAAAGCCAGAATCTGAGTCAAGATCAGTCGAGCAGCCCATCCTACAGACCAGTCACGGTTTGCCAGCGCCAGAAGCAATGAATTGAATCACAGTGCATGCGCACACAAAAACATGATGCGCAAATGAAGTGAGAATTGCACGCTGTTGCAATTACACGCACGCACGCATTTTCTAACACTGCCCCCTTACCCCCCCCCCCCCCCGCTCTAATGGGGGAGGGGGGGGGGAGGGTAAAGGCGTCCACTGCCTAGCCAGCCCCTGCCTGCCGGGAAACCTAAACTCAGTGTAACCAGTGTACCAGTGTACGGAGCCTAAGCCTAAGCCTAGCCTAGGCCTAAGCCTAAGCAAAATGCTAAGCCTGAGCCTAAGCCTAAGCTAAGCCTAAAACAAAGAAAATGGCTTGTACACTGAAACTTTTTGACTAGGACTGAGACTAAGTGTTTCAAACTAAGAAAGGCCTCATCCTAAGCCTAAGCAAGGCCTAGGCCTAAGCCTAAGCGATGCATAAGCCTAAGCCTACGCGAGGCATGAGCCTAAAGGCTGATTCATAATTAACGGTCTTCCCATCGGTCTCGGTCTCGGTCTCGGTCTCGGTCTTCGCATCGGTCTCGGTCTCGGTCTCGGTCTTTTTGACCCATGCAAAACTGACAACGCGTTGCCTCCGGTCTTTCAATGATCTTCGGTCGAATCGCGCCTTTCAGCGTATTTAGGAGCGTACTGTGGCCCTTGTTTTCGACCTGTTTCATTTTTTTATGCGACTTCCCTAGAAACAAAAAAAAGCACACGCAGTAGGCGACGAGAACGCACTATCACCAGACAGACAGACATTGTGCGGCAGACGCAGACCGCCCCCAGCGCTTCTGGCCGCCGCCACGGGCGCGGACGCCGCTACAGGAGCTGTCGTCAGCGCCGGCGTCGACACTGTGGCCGCTGCTGCCGACGCTTTCGCTGACGCTGCCGCTTTTGCCGACGCTTACAGAAAATGTAGGACACTGCCGTCGGGCCGTCCACTATGTAATGGCGGCGCAGATTTTCCCGCCGCCGTGTCTTTAGAAACGTGCTGCCATGCCGCCGCCGTTTTTTTTTTTTTGATTTTTGGTATTAGAGCGGTTGTCAATTATCCAAGGAGACGGGCCGCCTACACCTGTTGAATAAACTAAATCTTAAACTCTTCCTTGTTTTCAATTTCGGCAAATTTCCTAGTCGCTTTACCCTTATGCGAATACCGACAAATTCTTTGAGGGTCACGGCTATAGTAAAGCGTGACTACGGTAGCGCGCGCGTTCAACACGAGACCGATGAAGACCGATGAAGACCGGAGCAAATGTTCAAAGTTCCCAACATCGTCGGTCTCGGTCTCGGTCTCGGTCTTCGCATCGGTCTTGGCTGTTTAGCATGGGAAGACCGAGACCGAGACCGAGACCGAGACCGAGACCGATGGGAAGACCGTTAATTGTGAATCAGCCTTAAGCCTAAGCAAAGCCTAAGCCTATGCCTAAGCGAGGCGCAAGCCTAAGAAAATAGGTCCGTACACTGGTACACTTGTACACTGAGTTTAGGTTTACCGCCTCCCAGCCTATGCTCATGTACAATCGTTTTTCAAAGTGGACTTCGGCAATGCGCGTCTACCGTTCTTTCTTTTCAAGCTGAACTTCGGTCTCTGGAAGTCACATATTCCCCCTTTTTGCAGCTACCTGCAGATTATTCCTTAATACATTGTTTTTCGTAAGACAAAAATTGATACGTACAAAATGTGCACGCACTCATGCCCAGATTTCGGGTGCCAACAAGGGACACCCACACCAGAGGCATGAGTTTCAGTATTGCAGTAGGGTGCCACTGTCTGCTGAGCGTCCCCCAAAATTGTTCACAAGTCTGAAAAGTATTCGCTAACGTTCTTGGCGATGGGGGAGTGTAGTAGCCAAGTGCGTGCATGCGTGCGTGCGTGCGTGCGTGCGTGCGTGCGTGCGTGCGTGCGTGCGTGCGTGCGTGCGTGCGTGCGTGCGTGCGTGCGTGCGTGCGTGCGTGCGTGCGTGCGTGCGTGCGTGCGTGCGTGCGTGCGGCCGGGCGCGGTTGAGTGCGTGCGTGTATGCATACATGAAAAAAAATTGGCAGAGAACACAAAGAAAAATATCACGCGTTTTCGAAACAGTTTCGGAGGTATCGATCCCTTACAGCATGGCGCGTTCGATACCCTAGGAGAAGGCGGTTCGCTTGAGCCACAACGCGCCAAAAACCGTTCAGGCAATCAAAAGTTATTGGCGATCGAAACTTCATCGTACTGTAAGTTATCGTGCGTATAAATCGTCACATGCTAGGTTGTACGCTGACGCATACACCCTGATGACTCGCCTTGTGTGCGTAGTGCGCGCTGGCGATCTTGGTGGAGAAGCGTTGGAAGTCGACGAGCTCGTCGGTGAAGCGCGCGTCGTGGTCCACGAGGCTCACGGAGTAGTAGCTGCTCGAAGGCGCCGTCGGACCCCGTCCCACGCACGCCCCAACCCTAGTCACAGTCCATAGGACGCAGCACAGCGACGCAAATAGCCACGCTCTGCACCAACGACACATTTCGTCGTCTCTCGATTGAATGGACAAACAGCTGCGTGGGCAGTCGTCTCGCTGCTTTATCAGTGATGCAATGTCAATAACTGTGGCACTTGCTGCCGCTCTTTGCCCTCTTCATTATCGAAAAGGTCATAAATCTTGCGAGCAGCGCCGGTTGTGTACATACTAGACGCCCGTAACGGCCTTCGGCCCCCACCTCCCGCATCTGCGTGACCCTGTTCAGTGTGCCATCCAGTCTGCGTGACAAGCTGCTGTTTGGCATGCCAACTGGTCCACGTGACGAGCACGCTACAATAGAAACATTAGTAATAAAAAATAGATGTCTGGGGGGGGGGGGGGGAAACGACCGGGGGGCAAATGGCAGGGGGGAAACGTCAGGGGGGGGGAACGGTATGGGGGAAACGACCTGTAGCCAACGAGCTGAACTGCTACATCGTTGAATGCGGAACAGGGTCCACATCGTACATGTTGTACATGGTGTACATGTACATGGTGCACTCTGGTTTATTTTTTTATTTATTCATTTTTATTTATTTGGCTTTACTCGTCCCAACGTCACAAGCGAACGCAGCGAAATAAACTGACGACGAAAAGTGCATAGTATCAATGCGAAGTAAGCGAAGCATGGAAAGAAAAAGGACGAAACGAAACGAAAACTCACGAAATTCACCTTGTTTACCTATTTATAAAGATCACCACGAAATGACTAAGGAATAAATACGAAGTTCCTCTAAAACAATATCAATATATCATGTATACATACGCATGTCTTACAGTATGCTATGGGATACGAGTGGGAAGGAGGGGGATCGCTAGGATCCTTGGTTACCTCCCCCCAAGAAGCACCTGAGCGTATTACGAAAAGTCGTCAGAGATTTATGCTCCTCAAAGCTTGTTTTGAAAGCTAAGGAGTATGAAATCATGCAAGAGTGCTCCTGCTGTGCCTACTCATACGTCCTAAACAGGTTAGAATACCCTCTACTTTGTCCAGATTAACGTTCTGAGGTGATTTTGAAAAAGTTCAAAATAAAACGTACTTTTTTTTAAACTAAAACCATTTTATTTAAAAAAAAACACCCGAGTTTTCCATTTGGTTTTTTTTACAACTCTATCCACATGTCGACGCAGGCTAGCTGTTCAGTGGGTCGACTGGTCCACGTGACGAGCCCGCTATAACTGTTCAGCATGCCAACTAGTCGGTGTGATGAGCATGCTACTACCTATTCGGCATGCCGTCTGGTCCACATGACGAGCCCCCTATGTAGCTCTTCAGCAGGTCGACTAGTCCACGTGATGAGCACTCTAGCTGTTTGGCATGCTGACTGGTCTACATGATGAGCGTGCTAGCTGTTTGGCGTGCCAAGTGTCTGGATCCGTCAACCCATTCGAAAGTTATAAGCTCCACCAATGAACAAACCAACCAATGGACAGTCGTTGGAGTTGTAAGTAGACTAACGACTAGACTATAGCAGCCTTTGGCCACCCCCCCCCCTCCCCCCCGGCCCCCATCCAGTCCACCTGTCGAGGTGGCTAGCTGTTCAGCATTCCGTTCAGTCCACGCGATGAGCGCACTAGCTGTTCAGCAGGTCAACTGGTCTGCGTGACGAGCTTTCTAGCTGATCAGCAGGTCGACCAATCCACGTGACGAGCACTCTAGCTGTTCAGTGGGTCGACTCATCTGCATGCCAATGCACACTAGCTGTTCAGTGGGTCGACTGGTCTGCTGTGTTGACCCAGGCTAGCTGTTCAGCATGTCAACCAATCCATGTGATGAGCATACTAGCTGTTAAGTGGGTCGACTCATCCGTGTGTTGACGCTTGCTAGCTGTTCATCAGGTTCACTGGGCTGCATGACGAATGTTCTAGCTATTCAGCAGGTTGACTCATCTGCATGATGAGCATGCTATAGTTGTTTGTTGTGCCGATTGGTCTGCATGACGAGCGCTCTAGCTGTTCAGTAGGTCGACTCGTCTGTGTGACGAATGCGCTATAGTTGTTTGTTGTGCCAACTAGTTCACGTGATGAGTGCACCACCTGTTTAGCAGGTCGACTGGTCCACATGACGAGTGCGCTACCTGTTTGGCATGCCATCTGTTCAGTGGGTTGACTGGTCCACATCACGAGCGCACTACCTGTTTGGCATGCCACCTGGTCCGCAGGTCGACTGGTCCATGTGATGCACATGCTACCTGCTCGGCATGCTGTCTGGTTCATGTGACGAGTGCACCCACTGTTCAGCGGGTCGACTGGTCTGCATGATGAGTGAGCTACCTGTTCAGCGTGCCATCTGTTCAGTGGGTTGACTGGTCCGCATCACGAGTGTGCTACCTGTTTGGCATGCCACCTGGTCCACAGGTTGACTGGTCCATCTGACGAGCGCGCTACCATGTTCGCCATGCTGTCTGGTCCACATGATGAGTGTGCTTGCTGTTCAGTGTGTTGACTGGTCCGCATGATGAGCGCACACCTGTTCAGCATGCCATCTGTTCAGTGGGTTGACTGGTCCACATCACAAGTGTGCTACCTGTTTGGCATGCCACCTGGTCTGCAGGTCGACTGGTCCATGTGATGAGCGCACTACCTGATTGGCATGCTGTCTGGTCCATGTGATGAGTGCGCTAGCTGTTCAGTGGGTTTACTGGTCCATGTGACGAGCGCACTACCTGTTTGGCATGCTGTCTGGTCCATGTGACGAGCGCGCTAGCTGTTCAGTGGGTTTACCGGTCCGCATGATGAGTGCACACCTGTTCGGCATGCCGTCTGGTCCATGACGAGCACACTAGCTGTTCAGCAGGTTGACTGGTCCACGTGATGAGCATGCTACCTGTTCAGCATGCCATCTGGTCCATGCATCAACCAGTCTGCGTGACAAGCACACTACCTCTTTGACATGCCATCTGGTCTGCATGATGAGCGCGCTAGCTGTTCAGCAGGTCGACTGGTATGCATGATGAGCATGCTACCTGTTAGGCATGCTATCGGTTCAGTTGATCGACTGGTCCGCATGATGAGCGCACTACCTGTTCAGTGTGTTGTCTGGTCCGCAGGTCGACTGGTCCATGTGATGGGCACGCTACCTGTTCAGCATGACATCTCTGCAGGTTGACTGGTCTGTGCAATGAGTGTGCTATCTGTTCAGTGGGTTGACTGGTCTGCATGACGACCATGCTACCTGTTCAGCATGCTGTCTGCTCTGCAGGTCAACTGGTATGTGTGACGAGCATGCTACCTATTCAGCATGCCATCTGGTCCGCATGATGAGCCCCCTAGCTCTTCAGCAGGTCGACTGGTCTGCATGATGAGCACACTACCTGTTTGGTGTGCCATCTGGTCCACAATTCGACTGAGCTGCATAACGAGTGTGCTATCTGTTCAGTGGGTCGATTGGTCTGCATGATGACTCCACTACCTGTTCAGCATGCTGCCTGGTCTGCAGGTCGACTGGTATGCATCATACATGTCTACTGAGGGGTGGGCATTGGGGGGGGCGGGTTGCCCACCCCCGAGTCGGAAGTTTGCCCCTCCCCAGCCCCCCCCCCCAGACCCCCCAGAATTTTCCTGAAGTTTTCCAACTTGTCTACAACTATAGAAACTAGTGTATTTTTCGTCCTTTCAGTGTTTTTTCAACCTAAAACAGCTAAATAATGCTATTTATAACCTATATTTAGCCCTATTTAGACACTATTTATGTACACTTTTTACCCTCTGACACCCCCTCCTTCTTCAAATCTGCTTACCCCCCCCCCCCCCACACCCCTCCAGAAGGGTCTCCGACCCTCCCCGCACTTCAAAAACCTGGTTACATGTATGGTCTATGTGACAAGCATGCTACCTAGTATTCGGCATGCCATCTGGTCTGCATGACAAGCACGCTAGCTCTTCAGTGGGTCGACTGGTCCATGTGACGAGCGCGCTAGCTGTTCAGCATGCCATCCAGGCCAGTCACCCTGTCAAGCGCGCTAGTTGATCAGCGTGCCATCCAGTCCACCTGTTGAGCGTGCTAGTTGTTCAGCGTGCCATCTAGGCCAGTCCATCCGTCAAGCGTGCTAGCTGTTTAGCATGCTGTCCAATCTGCCTGTTGAGCGCGCTAGCTGTTCAGTGTGCCATCCAGTCCGCCTGTCGAGCACGCGCACTAGCCGTTCAGTGTGTCATCCAGTCCACCTGTCAAGCGCACGCGCTAGCTGTTCAGTGTGCTGTCCAGTCTGCCTGTCAAGCGCGTGCGCTAGCTGTTTAGCTTGCTGTCCAGTCCACCTGTCGAGCGTGCACACTATAGCTGTTCAGCATGCCATCCAGTCCACCTGTTGAGCGCGCGCGCTAGCTGTTCAGCATGCCATCCAGTCCGCCTGTCGAGCGCGCGCGCTAGCTGTTCAGCATGCCATCCAGTCCGCCTGTCGAGCACGCGCGCTAGCTGTTCAGCATGCCATCCAGTCCGCCTGTCGAGCACGCGCGCTAGCTGTTCAGCATGCCATCTGTAGTGTTGGCAACGACACTACAGTGATCCCAAGCACGATGAGCGGAAGTGACATGCGAGCGAACGGAGCTATTTAATGTGACACTGTCGACTTGGAAAATAGAGTATATTAGTAGTGACTAATTGAACAGAAGTTAGTTAGTACACTACACCATCCAGTCCGCCTGTCGAGCTCGCGTGCTATAGCGTGCGAGTCATGCGCGCCAACTGGCCACGAAGATGCGCCTGAGTCGGCCGCCATGTGCGTCCATCGGTGCTGAGCTGCTTGGCGTGTCGACTGGTCTGCTAGCAGGTCAGCGTGCCCACCACTGGCCATGTGTTAGGTGCGCTAACGGATCAGTGTGACACTGTCGACAAATTTGGCTGTCGAGCATGCCGACTGGCCCCAAACATCTGCCTGAGTCAGCCGCCATGCGCGTCCATTAGTCCTGAGCTGGCGGGCGTGCCAAATCCGTTCACCTTGTTGGCCTTTGACAGCCATCCAGTCTCACAAACAGTGATTCGTCACAGACAGTGATTCGACACAGACAGCGATTCGTTAGGCCCCATGCGCTCACCTACTCGCGTCTAGCGCACTGTCCGCTTTATCCCCAAGTAAACCACTACTGTACAGAACGCTGCGCAACACGTTATGGACCCAGCCCATCGCGCACTGTGCTAAGCTCACCTAGCTGTTTGGAACGATCGTGGCCTTGGGAAGAAAGGCGTGGGTCGGCAGCTCTGGTGACGCGGTAATGACGCGTGAACGAAAGCGGTAGCATGGCCGACAAGATGGCATTCGCCATGCTCAAGCAGGACAACTATCCGATGTGGTCGGTTCAGTGCAAGGCTGCTTTGATGCGCGACGGTTTGTGGGAAATCGTCAACGGCACAAGGAGAGGAGATGGACTGCAAGGAGACGCGCTGGCTCAGTACAGGGCAACGCGAGTGAAAGCGCTTGCCACAATCCTCCTGTCTCTGGACGCGAGCGTGGTCTACTTGATAGCGGACCAGGAGAGCCCCAGAGAGGCGTGGAGCAAGCTCAAGAACCAGCTTGAGAAGAAAACCTTTGCGAACAAACTGGCGCTCAATAAGAAGCTACTTCACAGTCAGCTGAAGGATGGCGACTCCATCAGCGACCATATCAAGGACATGACCGAGCTGTCTCGCCAGCGGTCAGGCCCACGCAGCACCGTGGACGAGCAAGAAAAGTCCCTCGTCGTACTGGCAAGTTTACCTGAAAGCTATAAGACGCTTGTTACCGTGCTGGAGGCCAAGGGAGACTCACTGACCATTGACGAGCTCTCCGAGAGTCTGCTGCATGAGGAGAAGGAAATGCAGGACTACGAGAGTCGCGGTGGCGCCACCTCCAGCAACAGCAGCAGCGTAGCGCAAACATATTAGTGATGCATATGTATTTGCAGTCATACTTCGATACTTTGATAGCACAACAGCCACTCAGAAGTGAACTGAGAGTCAACAAAGTGATAAAGTGTCTTCACTGCAGCTGGAGATCGGCCAAAGCTACATGCGCCACATGTGCATGTGAGATCTTGGCAGGCACAAGTTCCACTGTAAATAACGAGCTGAACTGCTACGTCGTTAAATGCGGAACATGGTCCACATCGTACATGTTGTACATGGTGTACATGTACATGGTGCACTCTGGTTTATGCTCCTCACAGTTTGTTTTGAAAGCTTAGGAGTATGAAATCATGCAAGAGTGCTCCTGATGTGCCCACTTATACTTCCTACATACTTCCTACACATGTTAGAATACCTTCTACTTGGTCCAGATTACGTTCTGAGGTGATTTTGAAAAAGTTCAAAATAAAACCTACTTTTTTAGAATAAAACGATTTTATTTAAAAAACACCCGAGTTTTCCATTTGGTTTTTTTACAACTCTAATCATAGTCCGTCATCACACGGTGGAGGTTCAGACGTGGTTGTCAGTCCTTGAGCACAAAGATGAGGTGGCGGCAGACGGCCTTCGTCTTGTTTGGCATCAGCGGTATGGGATGGGCTGGCCGTGGACTTTGCACATCTTGGCTTACTGTCCATCACAGTGCCAGGATGACAGCATCTCTTTGAGGCGAGGTCCTTGTCCTTGACGAACAAGAGAGGAGCCCATGCTGAGGTGCACCTTGGCGACCTTCGGTGCACCTGGTGCCTGGTGTTAGCCAAAAGCAAGTGATTGACTGCGCGACACGACACGCACACATTCAGAGGACCCCTGGCCCTTTGCCCCGATCTCGTCGCTTAATACCGATTTTACAGTATTGTATGCAATATGCATGCGTCATAGCATGATGACATGAGAATAGGTGAGTGTGAGTGTGGGGTGAGTGAGTGAGTGTGAGGGATTAATCGCCATTTTTCGGAAGTACTTGTTCTTGTGCACATCAAAGTCGACTTGTTGTAATGCTCAAAATATGATCTGCCAGTATTTTGCCATATCACTTTTCTTGAAGCTTCAAAAAAAAGGAAATTCAGGGGAGGGGTTGGGTTCTGATGCCGATAATCGATCAGTCTTTCGGGAAAGGGTAGCGTACACCCCCCCCCATATATCCCCTCCCTGGACAGGTATCCGTATGATCTTTTGTACGATTTCAAAAAGTGGTTTGCAATTGCAAGAGAACGTAAGGGGGCGGAGATTGCAGCGCCTTCAATGGTGCACGGGTTGTTTTTGCGTTTCCCAAACGGGCGTTTTAGTTGATGTTTCGACATAAATCCCTTACCTTAATCAGCCACTGCTCGGTACTTAATGGTTGGAATTTCGCAGGTGACATTGAATAAACGGGGTGGGGACATTGCTGTTTGTAGAACTGTGCGCTAATGAGCCATGGGGATTTCGCAGCAAGCATGCTGCACTGCGCGTTAGAAGATTGGTAGGTATTTCGGTGTGCAATTTGAATTACAGGGCAATTTCAGTTTGGTTGGAGGTGGGGCGGTGGGGGATTTCGGATTTGGTCTGGAAATTCTTGGGCTGACTTCCTGAGCGTGCGTTTGGCTGTGGCGTGTGCTTGATTCAACGTGTGCGTCTGCAGGTGAGCTGCTGCGCTACGTGGATTCCCTCTTCAAGGACTGCTCTGTGACGGGACGCCCCTGTCCGTGTGGCTCGGCCACGGCAAAGGCTGCGGCTGCGGCCAACGACGACACAGTGAAGGTGGGCTGCGTCGCATGATCGAAATGATCTGTATGATCTGAAATTATTGGGGTTTTTTAATCTGAAATTATTTCGCGGTTTGGTAAGCTGTACGATATGGGCTTGGGGTGCTCCTCCCCTCCTCCCCTCCCCCTATAGTAACAAGTGCGATCTGAGAATGCGCAGGTTCAGCGACAAACCCACAGTCCCTTCCAGTACGTGAAAGAGACGTCATACAAACGTGTTTTCGTTCAGGTGCGCATCTCCGTGGGCAGATATTTTCGACCGCCACACCACACTGGCATGGCAACTCATTCTATGTTGTTTTGCCGCTCGCTGACCGCTCACAAGCTGCGCCGACATCTGCTTGCTTGACACGGCCGAGCGGGACGTCTTGGAGTCGGCGTGCCTCTGCTGCCAGCAGCGCCTCTTCCCCACCGGCATCTTCACTGGATTTCACGGGCATGAAGCTTGCGATGAAAGTTACAGTGCGTGCGTCTCCCATTCCCCTCTCTCTCTCTCTGTATACCTACCCCCCCCCCTCGACACTTCCGATCTTGTAAGGGCACCGCGACTGCACCTTTTGACTAGCTCAAATCTCGCCTGTGCCTAGATGCTGGAATGCGTGTGCTAGCTGGTGTTAGCATCCTGAACGGTTCGTTGAAAGTGAAATCGTTTCGGGTAGGTTAAACCCGTCGTGCGTGTTGTGGTGTAGGCTGTCCTGTCGTTGGAAGCGAACGAATTCTTTTGGGCGATGGTCTTTGGGCAAGCACAAGCGCAGCATGCACGCACGCATCACGCGCGCATCCATCGCAAGCAGGCGCGCACGCACGCGTTTCGCCTACGCCCCCGCTTTTCACGCCTCGAACGGCAACATTGTACGGTGTACGTACATGCTCACGCAGTAGTGCAAAATATCGGCATGGCTCGCTATTTTCCCAATAGGGTTGATGTGCGTGCGTGCGGTGCGTGCGTGACGGTGCGTGCGTGTCGTTGCGTGCGAGCGTGCGTGACAGTGCGTGCATGTCGGTGCCTTCTGCGTGCGTGCGTGCGTGCGTGACGGTGCGTGCGAGCGTGCGTGACAGTGCGTGCATGTCGGTGCCTTCTGCGTGCGTGCGTGCGTGACGGTGCGTGCGAGCGTGCGTGACGGTGCGTGCGTGTCGTTGCGTGCGAGCGTGCGTGACAGTGCGTGCATGTCGGTGCCTTCTGCGTGCGTGCGTGCGTGACGGTGCGTGCGAGCGTGCGTGACAGTGCGTGCATGTCGGTGCCTTCTGCGTGCGTGCGTGCGTGACGGTGCGTGCGAGCGTGCGTGACGGTGCGTGCGTGCGTGCGTTACGGTGCGTGCGTGCGTGCGTGCGTGCGTGCGTGCGTGCGTGCGTGCGTGCGTGCGTGATACTAATCAAATGAGCCGTAGAAGGCTCACGGAGAGCAGCGCACTTTTGGCCGCAAAAAGCTAACTGTATTTGTTTAGCAAGTTAATGCGTCTTTTGGTCACTCAAAGGGCGCCCTATCCGTTCTACAAAGCAAGTGTGGCTTTCGCCGGTGAAATGAGCTGGGAAGACGGCTGGCTGTGTTGCAGAGATGAAATCCGAATCAAATGAGCTATGGAGATTACGGCGCACTTTGAACCACAAAAGCCAACTGTATACGTTTAGAACGTTAACGCGTCTTTTGGACTCTAAAATAGCACCTTACTCGTTCTACACACCAAGGATCGCTTTCGCCTGTGAAATGAATGGGGAAGACGGCTGGCTGTGTTGCAGAGATGAAATCCGAATCAAATGAGCGGTAGAAGGTTCACGGAGCTGGTGGCGCGCTTTTGACCGCAAATAGTGAACTAAGTGTATGTGAGAAGGTGTACGCGTCCGTGACATTCAGTCTACATATATACCTATGTATAGTGACATTTCACGTCGTCCCAACTGGGCTTCATCGCGAATTCATTATACAATTAACGCGGTTGCCACTCACTGCCTCTATCGGGAGAACTAGGCGGTCTTCCACACTGTAGGTACATTCGCTTAGGCTTAGGCTTAATTTTTAAAAAAAGAAAGTTTTTTTTTTAAAAAGAAAACTTTTAATTTAAAAATTTTTTTCCACATCCCTAAGGTAGCTATCTACGTTGGCCAGCCAAGAACGTCCGGCCCGGCCCGGCCCGGCCCGCACCCTCAAAACGCAGGCCCGGCCCGGCCCGGCCCGCAAAACGGGCCTGGAATTCCGGCCCGGCCCATGCTCATCCCTAACACCTACAACATGGCTTTTCCGTGAATTTCGTGTTAGGCATCTCTGCAACAGTTAGTAGCTGATCTCGCAGATAGCGACCCCGACACAGCCGTGTTCAAGTCCGTCCAAGTCTTTCTGCGACAGCCGCATTCTAGATCCTGGTTATGACGATCGGCGCTGTCGTGTCGGCCGCATTCGATCCACAGCTCGATTATTTGGGCGTACTCTTGACGGTCGTTGGCGATGTGTGCGACGCCATTTCCGCTGTGCTCATCAAAAAGCGAACACAACACCAGGACTAAGACTTGAACAAAGCTACCATGGTCTTCTACAACGCCGCCACTGTTATGCTGCCATTGCTGATTCTACTAATTGTCCTTGGGGATGTTCAAAATATCAAGCATGGGTTTGAATCGCTCCCTTTGCGCGTTGAAAAGCATTATAGCACGCCTACTGCTCCAGTCAGCTCCTACACTCCAGAACGCCACCAGTATTCTTGGGAACGGACAGTACGAGAAATTCCACTGAAACGGAAAATCCACTATTGTCCTGCAATACGTACTTGGACTCAGCACGCGATCAATGCCCCCACTAGGACTGCCTACCACTATGCCATCAACGTTTTCGGTTGCTACAGCAGTCTACGGCAACACCCACTGGCAGCACAATGAGCGCATGTAATTCGCTTTGTTTGTTTGTGCGTTTGTGCGCGTTTGTGCGCGCGCGTTTGTGCAGACTATGAGAATTACGGCGACGGTCTCTTTTGGATGTCTTTTTTGGTGTCAACGCTCTGCGGCTCGCTGGTTCCATTCACCTGGATGGTCTGCATTCAGTGCTGCTCCGCGTTGACCGCCACGGCAGTCAGTCCCACTAAGGATGTGCTCGTCCTCTATCTGTGCATCATCATTGAGCCGATTGGATTTCTCTTTAGCTGGTATAGAAGCCCTCATTTGTCACGCTTCCTTCCCAGTGCGCGCACGCGTCCGGTCAGTCGAGCAGTCAGTCGAGGTACTGCTATGGGTACACACTGCACAGCCCTCAGGTTTTGACGTTTCCACGTTTTAGACAGGGTCAAAATCCTTTTGAAAAATTCTGGGGGGGGGGAGGTTGGGATGGGGGGGGGGTCGGTGTTGGAAACAGTGGGGGAACTGGTGTGTCCGACACACGTGACCAGAATGATTCGAGTGAATTCGACTGTTATATTACTCTGTGCGTTAGTAGAGAAATAGTCGGCCGTTAGCTGTTTAAACTACAGTTACATCAGTGGCATGACCAAAAGGACTCTCGACTACGACTACGACTGGCGCGCCGGGCAGGATGCCCAAGGACGAGACATCTGCGGCGACCAGTCTGTCGACCGTCGGCGCGCCTGCGATGCCCAGTCTACCCGCAGCGCCGCCACCAAAGTATCTCGAGCACCCAGGCTCGCCGCCGATCCCGCATCACGTCTGGATCCGGCTGTTCGATCGCTTCATCTATCTGCTCGACGCCGGGCGACCCGTCGACCAGAGCCTCAACGATGAAGTCAAGAACTCGTACCTTCTTTCTTGAGTCTGCCATGTTGACCCGATCCCCTGTCGTTGTATTCGGCGATTTTAATTTCCCAGACATAAACTGGGGCGACCACACTGTTACCCCTGGAGCTAGTCGTTTGACAACCCAGTTTCTACAAAAAGTTTGTGAACTAGGTCTTGAGCAATTTGTATTCCAGCCAACCAGGGGAAACAATATTTTAGATCTGATTTTCTGCAACCAGCCAACCTTTGTACAAGGTGTCCAGGTCCTACCCCCACTCCCCATGTGTGACCATAATACGATTACTGGGTTCTTGCATGTAGATGAGAATGTAGCATCAAATCCAGGTAGTGAAACATTCAAAGACTTCAAAAATGCGAATTATGAAATTATGGTAGATGCATTGATAAATAATTATTATTGGGCAGTTGTTTTTGAAGGTCTGTTTGATATTAATGCTCTATGGTCGACTTTTTCTGCTATTTTGAACGACTTAATACAGCGTCATGTGCCTCTTCGCATCGCCAAACAGAAACAAAATCCCCAAAAAAAACCTCACTGGCCTGCTTCCGTTTGGAGACTGCATAAGAGGCAACATGACCTGTATATCAAATATAAAAAGTCAAACACTGCTCAGGCATATCAGAACTACCTAGCCGCTGCCAAATTAGCCCGGGAAGCCAAAAAAACGGTGCACGCAAAAGTCGAATTTGGAGTTCCGAATTCCAAGAATAAGAAGAAATTCTTTTCATATGTAAACGGAAAAATGCGCTGTAGGCAGACAATACCTGCTCTGCAGAAATCTAATGGAAACATGGCCTTCAGGGACCAAGATAAAGCCGATTGCCTCAATAAATTTTTTGCTTCTGTGTTTATTGAGGATGATGGAGTCCTACCCCAGTTTCAAATCCAAAGACATGAGAATATGCCTAATGAAATTAATTTCGCCCCATGGGAGGTATACTATGCATTAAACTCCCTTGCCAACAAACTCAGTTCTGGCCCCGATGGCTTCCCTCCAATTTTATTTAAGAATCTGAGATTAGGTCTGGCAGAACCCTTGGCATATATTTTTAATTTTTCGTTTCGCCTGGGCAAATTACCAGATGAGTGGCGGTTGGCAAATGTCACCCCTATATTTAAGAACAAGGGTTCAAGCTCAGACGTCAGCAACTACAGGCCAATCAGTCTAACCAGTGTTGCATGCAAGGTGATGGAAGGACTAATTGCTAAATCACTGACTGCTGCTTTTGACCGAAGCTCATTAATTACATCCAGTCAACACGGATTCACGCATAAAAAATCAACCATTTCCCAGCTACTTGAATGTTTCAATGACTGGACAAAAGCAGTAGACAGTGGCCATTGTATCGATGTCATATATCTCGATGTTGCCAAAGCCTTTGACACAGTTAGTCACCCAAAGCTTATGCATAAATTGAGATCATATGGTATTG
Organism: Paralinhomoeus sp. GSCO2_6; assembly: GCA_030248085.1. Lineage (NCBI taxonomy): Eukaryota > Metazoa > Nematoda > Chromadorea > Monhysterida > Linhomoeidae > Paralinhomoeus > Paralinhomoeus sp. GSCO2_6. Next base: position 61,730 of record JASAMY010003822.1, read on the forward strand.
GGGGACATTTGCTCACCTGGTTGTCTGATTTCCTATGTAAACGTTACCAACGAGTCCATATCAGTGACTGTCTCTCTAACTGGGAACCAGTCACCAGTGGTGTTCCACAAGGGTCCACTTTAGGACCCTTATTATTTTTGCTCTACATTAATGATTTACCTGCCCAGGTTGTTTCTGCCTCTGTGAAACTTTTTGCTGACGACTGTAAGCTTTACCTGTGCGCACCCAAGAGCAACCCGAATTTTGCCCCACTTCGTGCCGATCTAATGGCAGTAAAAAACTGGTCTACAGTGAACCAACTAAAATTAGCGCTAAATAAGAGCTCCGTCCTCCACATGGGCAGAAACAACCCAGAGTATAGTTACGAAATCGACGATGTTTTGCTACCTGTTGAAAATACAGTCAGAGACCTTGGCATATTGGTTTCCGACACTTTAAAATTCAATGAGCACATTCAAGCAACGCAAAAATCCGCCTTTATTGTGTCATATCGCATTTTTCAGTGTTTTCATACAAAAACCAGAGATTTTCTTTTCTGTATGTTTAAAACTTATGTGAGACCAAAGCTCGAATACGGCTGCGAAATTTGGAATCCCACCTATCAAACCTACATAGACATGATTGAGCGAGTCCAAAGGTCGTTCACAAAACGCATTCCAGGTCTACAAAATTACGCCTATCATGAGCGACTCAAAATCTTAAACACTCTATCCCTGGAAAATAGAAGGAAAATTTTCGACCTGGTTTTGGTGTACAAATTGCTCAACGGTCTGGTTAAAATTGACTACAACGCATTCTTCACACTTGGTACAGATAGGCGAACCCGTGGTCATTGTAGGAGGTTGGTCAGGACCCATGTACGCACAAATACCAGAGCCCACTTTTTCTCTCAAAGGGTTATCCCATTGTGGAATGGACTTCCAGAACATATTGTCACAGCACCATCTCTGACGACTTTTCGTAATATGCTAAAATGCTTCTTGGGGGGAGGTAACCAAGGATCCTAGCGATCCCCCTCCTTCCCACTCGTACCCCACCCATAGCATACTGTAAGATATGCATATGTATACATGATATATCGATATTGTTTTAGAGGAACTTCGTATTTATTCCTTAGTCATTTCGCGGTGATCTTTATAAATAAACAAAATGAATTTGTTGAGTTTGCGTTCGTGAGTTTGCGTTTCGTTTCGTCATTTTTCTTTCCATGCTTCGCTTACTTCGCGTTGATACTATGCACTTTCCGTCGCCAGTTTATTTCGCTGCGTTCGCTTGTGACGTTGGGACGAGTAAAGCCAAATAAATAAAAAAAAAAAAATAAATACCTGTTCGCCTACCTGGGAGGCGAAGGCACGTGGCTGTTCTCCGCTAACCCCGCGTTCAGCCAAATTACCAGCGCGCGCCATGACGAGTTCCGAGAAGCCATCAAGCGCCAGTTCGCTGCGCCCGTCAACGTCGTCAAGGCGCACTACGAGTTTGCCAAGCGCGAGCAAGCCGCTGGCGAATCGGCCCTCGACTATCTGACAGGGTTGCGCGCACTGGCCGCCGACTGCGACTTCAAAGGAGAAGAGAGTCACTTCCTGGCGCTACAACTGGCTGTGGGCTGTCGCGACAAGGCGGCACAGCGGCAGCTGCTCACCGCGACGACCGTGAACTTGGAACAGTTCCTCTCCGTCCTGCAGGCTGAAGAGAGCGCCGCGGCAACGGCTGCCACCATTCGCGGCGAGCCCACCGTCTGCGCGATCCGGCCGAGAGTGCAGCAGCAGCAGCAGCGCCAGCAAAGTGACGCTCGTCAGCCGGCCTGCACGAACTGCGGGCGACCGACCCACCGAGCTGGAGACGACAGGTGCCTGGCCAAGGGCAAGGGCTGCAACAAGTGCGGTCGACCAGGCCACTTCGCCCACTGCTGCCGAGCGCAGAACAAGGTCAAGCCTAAGCCGCGAGGACAAGGCAGGCAAACGCGACTGCAGAAGCCGACTGTCTTTGCTTGCGCTTTGGAGCTCAGCACCGCGGGAGGCTCCGCGCTCATCTCGTTTGAAGTCGACACGGGCGCTGAGTGCACTATCGTCGACGAGGCGACGTTTCGCGCTAATTGGCCTACCACAGATCTGAAGACGGCGACGGAGTCGCTGCTCAACTATGATGGCCGCCCTGTCCGCGGAATTCTCGGCTACTTTGGCGCGACGGCGCGGCACAACAACCAGAGCGCCAGCTGCAACGTCTACGTTGCCCGCGCGCCGTGCCGCCCCATCTGCGGGCGAGACCTCATCCAAGCGCTCGACCTGCAGCTACAAGGAGCGACGCTTGCAGTCAACGCGTCCAGCACGGGCCAAGCTGAGTCAGATCCAGCAGACAGCCCTCTGCGACGCCACCCACGACTGCTGGAAGAGAAGATGGGCGTGCTGCCCGATTTCGAGCACACCATCACGCTTTTGCCTGGCGCAATCCCTAGAGCGCAAAAGCTGCGTCCGCTACCCTTGGCTCGCAGAGATGCCGTCACTGCCGAGATCGACAAGATGGTCAAAGACGGAATCTGGGAGAAGATAGACAAGTCGGACTGGGCGCACCACCTCATCACGGTGCCCAAATCAGACAGAGGATGGCGCCTCACCACCGACCTCTCGCCACTCAACGACCACGTCACGCCCAACCGGCACCCCCTACCGACGATGAACGACGTGTTGCTTGAGCTGGCGGGCGCGACACACTTCTCCAAGTTAGACCTCCGCAAGGCCTTCTACCACATCGCGCTTGCAAAGGAGAGCCGGCCGCTGACCACGACGCTGACGCACAAAGGCCTCTTTCAATACACCCAGCTGCCGATGGGTCTGGTAGATGCCGCGTCGGTCTGCCAGCAAAAAGTCGGGCAAGTCCTCGCCGGCATCAGCGGCTGCATTGCGTACGTTGACGACATCATCATCTTCAGAGCGTCAAAGCAAGACCACGACGTCGCGCTCGAGGCTGTCTTGCAGCGCCTCGAGGACAACGACATGCGCATTCAGCGCGCCAAGTGCGAATTTGATGTTCCGGAAGTGAAAGTGCTGGGCCACTTCGTGTCAGCCGACGGAGTGCGACCCGACACGAAGAATGTCCAACCCATTGTCGACTCGCCACAGCCTTCTAATCGGGCGGAACTGCAGCGGTTCCTCGGCATGGTCAACTTCTACAGTTGGTTTCTGCCCGACTCAGCAACGCGCCTTGAACCATTGCGCCACCTGCTTCGCAAAGGCGCGCCATTTGACTGGACACTAGGGATGAGCATGGGCCGGAATTCCGGGCCCGTTTTGCGGGCCGGGCCGGGCCGGGCCTGCGTTTTGAGGGTGCGGGCCGGGCCGGGCCAGGCCGGACGTTCTTGGCTGGCCAACGTAGATAGCTACCTATGTAATGCATTGTAAGTATCGGCGACTATTCTGCACCGTATTAGCAACCTTGTATTCTATGACGCGCGTCTTTCGCGCTCAAATGGTGCAAAGGCCGTAAAATGGTTGTGAACTGCGATTCTGAGAGGTGGATGCGCCATTCCGTTAAGTAAATCACGCAAATTGGCATACGGTATTTCAGTAAATTGTACACTGTAGTGACTGTACTTATTTCATGTTGCGGGCCGGGCCGGGCCGGGCCTGCGATATTGAGCAGTTGGACGGGCCGGGCCGGGCCGGGCCTGGATTTTGAGGGTGCGGGCCGGGCTGGGACAGGCCGGACTATCTGGCGGGCTGGGCCGGGCCGAGATGTGCAGGCCCGTGCTCATCCCTACTGGACACCGCCCTGCGCCCGCGCCTTCGACGAGACGAAGAAGCTGCTATGTAGCTTCGCAGTGCAAGCTGACCATCTTCAACCCGAACAAGCGGACCACTCTGACGACAGACGCATCCGACGTGGGCCTAGGCGCGGTTTTGTCACAGCTCGTCGACGGCAAGGAGAAGCCGGTTGCCTTTGCGTCCCACACGCTGTCCGCGACGGAGCGCAACTATGATGCAACGCACCGGGAGGCGCTCGCGGCACTGTGGGACTGTGAACACTTCGAGAAGTTCTTGCTTGGCCGACGCTTCCGTCTGCGCACTGACCACTCGGCGCTGACGACGCTGCTCAAGCGCTCGACCAATGCCCGCTCGTCGTCAAAGTTCCTTCGATGGAAGGAGCGCCTCGCTCACTTCGACTACGAGCCTGAATACTTCAGCGGCAAAGACAACGTGGTCGTGGACTACCTGTCCCGACTTGGACTGCCAGCCTACCAGAACGGCAACGTCGACACCTCGCCCATCATCAAGGCCGTATCCTGCACTGAGCATTTCTCCACTGCAGAGCTGAGACGCGCGGTTGCTGCAGACGACACCTGTCGATGGCTGATGCACTTTCTCGACAGAGGCTGGCCGGACAAGAAGAAGCTCTCCAGCGACGACCGCCGCTTCTACGCGCTCAAGGACGAGCTTAGCGTCGTCGACGGCCTGCTCGTCCGCGAGGAAGAACGTCTTCTCCTTCCTGAGAGTCTACACACAAAGCTGTTACGACTCTGCCACCGCGGACACCCAGGCGTCGTGCGCATGAAGCGCATGATGCGCTGCAACTACTACTGGCCTGGCCTCGACAGCAAGATCGAGTCTTTCGTCCGACAGTGCGCCGCTTGTCAAGCAAGTGACAAGACCACGCCGCCTGCTCGCGTCGAAGCTCAGCCTCTCCCACCGACCGTCCAAGCCTGGCAACGTGTGGCGATCGACATCACTGGTCCGTTCGACGTGGCGCCATCGGACAAGCGCTTCATTGTCGTCCTACTCGACCACCACACGCGTTGGCCAGAAGTCCTGATGACGTCGACTACAACTTCGGAGAGATTGACGACGTGGCTGTCCGACGTCTTCTCGCGACTCGGCAACCCCGACCAACTCATCTCCGACAATGGCCCTCAGTTCGTGAGCGAACACTTCACGGACTTCCTTGCGTCGCGAGACATTCGTCACTGCCATACGGCCCGCTACAACCCACAGGCCAACGGCCTGGTGGAGGCGTTCAATCGCTACATCAAGTACGGAGTTCAGGCGTTTGTCGCTGACAACGTCAGCTGGGAGGCAGGGGTGCGACAGCTACTGACGAACTACCGCGCAACGCCTCTGGCCCCGGAAGAGACCAGTCCAGCTGAAAGCTCTACGCGCGGAAGTTACGACTAGACTTCGAGCTGCCGAACCCAAAGCTGAACGTCCGCGCCGACTCGCCTGCCGAGCTACAGCAGAAGGACCAGACCGCTCCGCCAGCGACGACTGCTATCCGGTGCCGCGGTCCGTACAAGCTGGGCGACAAGGTCATGACGCGGCGACCACAAGTTCTCAAAGGACAGTCGCCGTGGTCGGCTCCGAAGCGTGTCACTCGCGTGCTGGGAAACTACACGTACGAGCTGGAGGACAAGAGCCGGTGGAACGCTCGGAAGATGAAGCGCTTCGTCGAGCCGCAGGACGACTTCCTCCAGCCACCAGCGCCCGGCGCAGCCGCGGCCCCGCCGACGCAAGCCGCAGCTCTGCCCACCGCGCCCGCGCTGCCACCGACGCGCCCAAAGCGCACCCGCCGACCGCCAGACCGTTACTCGCCGAGCAAGGCTTGAATCCTCCTGCCTGCAGAAGCTCAAGCCTGGGAGGCAGTGGTGTGTCCGACACACGTGACCAGAATGATTCGAGTGAATTCGACTGTTATATTACTCTGCGCGTTAGTAGAGAAATAGTCGGCCGTTAGCTGTTTAAACTACAGTTACATCAGGAACCCCATCCCCCCAGGTACAGGCATAGTGCGGGCGGTCCGGCTGTCGTGCCTGACTTTGTCGCGTCATTCATGGCTTAGGCTTGTGCTTCATTGGCACAAATTTCAGGAGCGAGTTCGTTGGCATCAACATTTCGGTTCTTGGCACTATTGTCTACATGGCCTCAACGCACAGAGCGGAAGCAAAAGAACAGCAGCAGAATAATGACGATGCTTCAAACTACGATGCAATAACCTGTAATAGCGTACTTTTCGCGCAAAATACAGTGTAAACGCAATAGTACTACTGCAACGCGCTGTGGGATCGTACGTTCCCCAGACGAATGCACTTCTTTTGAGCCACAATAATTCGCCGAGATCCGTTCAGGCAATCAAAAGTAATAGGCGATCGAAATTTTAAAATCTCGCGCGTGCAAGTCGTCACATAGGTACCTATTAGGATTGGACGCTGACGCGTACACCCTGATTTACATACATATGTACTGCGCGTGTACTCTGCGTCGTTTGTGCGTTGCACCTGAACGAATATGAAACGAGAATCAGAATACACACGAGCACTGGGGCCGTTCCATTCGAGAAGGGTAGATGCAGTCTGTTGTTTCTTCGCCGCGCGTCAGCGTGGCGAGTTCATATACGCACGATAAATTTCGTAATGGTCTGTCCGTCCGGCCGGCCATTCGTCCGGTTTCGACCGGTTTCCTTTATGGCTTGACGGATCGGGCCGATATTTTTTTAGAGCATTTTTTTTTTGGAGGTTTGAGACCGAAGTCTCAGGCGAGAGGGAGACCCATAGGTTCTTGGTGTACCTCTGCCTACAAGACCGATTGTCTCAATGAGAACAGCGATCAGGGGGCACATCTTTGGTGTGAGCCCCTTGTTAAGGAATAAGGATAGGACTAGGATGTGTCACAATCCCAATCCCAATTTTTGGTCCGGGAGCAAATTCTGGGTCAATTTTGAAAGTTTCCACCACGTTATTTTCCGAAAATCTGAAAGGCTATGCTAGTGCGCTCACCAGTACATATGCGCGTCGGTACAGCCAGCCACCCACTCCCCTCCACTACCACGCTACACAGAGCCAGGGTGCCATAAGGCAGCGTGGGCGCCTTTGGCCCTGTATTTTGGCGGGGAGGGGGCAGTGTGTATGCCTTTAGGACATTTTGCAATGCAACAACTGTGCATTTTGCAATGGATAAAGGAGACAATAGTGGGGCGTCGTGTCATTGAGGCTTGTGCGGAGATTTCACCGATTCCTTTGGAATCACCGATTCCAAAGGAATCCAAAGGAAAGGAATTGCAAAATGCTACACCTTACTTTTTTGAGAAAGTCCAAATCTGCATTGCAATTGCAGATAGACCCCCCCCCCCACCTCGCGGTCAGGAATCCAACGCCTTGCGGACTACGCCACAGCCCCACGTAAGCCCTATCCTTAAGCATGTGTTTTCCCAGAAATTTTGCTCCCAGACACAGATTTTCCTCCCAGATTGGGCCCTATCCTTAAGCATGTGTTTTCACAGAAATTTTGCTTGAGGACACGTAAATATTAAATGTTTTTTTAAATTTTTTTTTAATAATTTTTGTGGAATAAATCTAAAAAAAGCTGTATCTCCAAATTGGTCCTAAGTCTGGCGGCTGTTTGCGCAGTTGGGCTAAGGCGTTGGCTCCAAACCGCAAGGTGTGGAGTTCAATCCTCAGCGTGGCAAGACTGCCAGAAAACAGTAAACCCCTTGGACAAGGGCTCACGCCAAAGATGTGGCCCCTGATCGCTGTTCTCATTGAGACAATCGGTCTTGTAGGCAGAGGTAACCAAGGACCTCGCCACAACTTCTCAATAGAATTCTTGCATCATTGGACGAAACTTGATGAAACTTCGAGAAGGGCTTGCCATAGGGTTGGTCAGCAGTGTGCATTCCTGTTGTCACACTGGGTTGAGGGGCGCACAAATACAACGCCATAGAAACATCGATTTTCCCCCAAAAACAGTCTTCCCACAAAAGTCTTTACCAGTCTTTTCCCCAAACTTTCAACAGTCGGCAGTTGTGCTGTGGTCTATCAAGCTCCCTAAAAGTTCGCAATCTCCATTCCTAAACCTTTCTTTATATCGCCGCAAAATATTAAAGCGGTCGCCCTTCAGACGCGGCAGTTATTCAAAAATCCCAGGTGGGCAGAATAAAAAAAAACTCCCTGTACCACATGTGCAGGCACAATGTGCATGCACGTTGTGACACAAATGAACGCTGACGACAGTAGGCCACTCGCGAATTACACAAGACTTGGCGCGTATTTGTGCGTTGCCTCTCTCTCAGCAGCAGTCACGCTGGTGGCTTCCGGTCTTGCCCCATCATTGCATACATTGTAGCATTGCCGTGCGACAGACAACGCCGCCGTTGCTCCGCCCCAGACATTGCGTTTCGAAGGTATATGTTGAGTTGAAAGGATTTCTTGAAGTTGAGCAAGTTGAAAGGTTCATATACAGTATACATGCGTACGTTCGCATATGTATATGTACGTATCCCCTGCAATACAGATGTAATGTCCCCCTTTCAACAGTAAGTACGGCGGGTTGGAACAGCAGAAGTGCCGCCCACATAAAATGTAAACCGGTGCTGCATAGAAATAACTGGCCCCGAGTCTAGCCTCAGGTGCACTGCCTCGAACTATGCATATCGTTCAGTTCGCGACAGATGGCCGCGACGGGAAAGGTCGATGACGAGGAGGAGCCGAGGACGAACGAGAGGAAGACCTTCAAGCAGCGGAGGAGACACACACTGCCTCACCAAGGCGATGGCGCGCCCACTGGTTCGTCACCCAGCTGTCACACTTCCTTACCACCTCAAGAAAGGGGCAGTGTGTGGCATAGCATAGGTCTGCAGGCTACTGGAGAAGCTCCTTAAGTCTAAGTTGGTAACTTATCTTACAGACAACCATCTGATTTCAAAGGCCCAACATCGCTTCTTACAACGCCACAGCACTGTGACCCAGCTTCTTGAACGTCTGAACGACTGGACGGCTGACCTGGATGATGGTCATCCGGTGGATGTTGCCTACCTAGACACACTAGCGGATCCAGGATTTTCCGACAGAGGGGGGAGAAGGTCAATTTTTTTCACCACCCAAACTACACTACTATGGAATAGACAAAAATGACGGTATTTGTGAGCTCCCTTCCATATCAAACGTGAGTTAGAAGAGAACCACAGCGCCGCAGGCGAAAATTTTGCTCTTTTAAGTGCCTTAATCCAATGAAAACGTAAAAATGTGGCCATTTCCCCCATGTGTTCGCCCTTCTTTCCTTCTTCTCCCCCTGATCTCTCCCCTTCCTTCCCCCCAAATCTGAACTGACAGGAGGGGGAGACCCCCCTCTCCCCCCCCCGTCTGGATCCGCTAGTGCCTAGACATAGCCAGGGCCTTTGACACTGTGAGCCATCCAAAGCTAATTCACAAATTGCGTACATACGGAGTTGCCGACCGCTTAGTACAATGGGTAGCAAATTGGCTGGATGGGAGAAAGCAGCGCGTTCGGGTCGGAGATTCTTTCTCGGGGGTTTTCTATTGTAACGAGTGGCGTTCCCCAAGGCTCAGTTCTTGGTCCGCTGCTTTTCCTGTTGTTTATCAATGATCTTCCTAGTGCTATTCGTGGTGGGGTCAACGTCAAGCTGTTTGCAGATGACTGTAAGCTATATTTTCGATGCAAAACCCTGGAACAACAATCACAGTTGCAAGCTGCACTTGATAGCATTCAATTTTGGGCTGAAGAGAATGAGCTAGTACTTGCAGTGCACAAGTGTGAAGTGCTACATTTAGGCCTACGCAGCAACCCTCAATACAACTACTGTTGTTTTTGGCATTTGGATGCAGAAATAGCACCCAAATAACTCATTGCAACATAATGAGCTGTGGTGGTGGAATGAACTACAACTTGGTGTGCAGCTGCCACTAGAGGTGGGGATAATGGGAAAATTGGAAAATATGCATTTGGATGCAGAAACCACACCCAAATAACTCATTGCAACACAATGAGCTGTGGTTAATGGAATGAACTGAAACTTGGTGTGCAGCTGCCACTAGAGGTGGGGATAATGGGAAAATTGGAAAATATGCATTTGGATGCAGAAACCACACCCAAATAACTCATTGCAACACAATGAGCTGTGGTTAATGGAATGAACTGAAACTTGGTGTGCAGCTGCCACTAGAGGTGGGGATAATGGGAAAATTGGAAAATATGCATTTGGATGCAGAAACAGCACCCAAATAACTCATTGCAACACAATGAGCTGTGGTTAATGGAATAGACTGCAACTTGGTGTGCAGCTGCCACTAGGGGTGGGGATAATGGGAAAATTGGAAAATGTTCATTTGGATGCAGAAATGGCACCCAAATAACTCATTGCGACACAATGAGCTGTGGTTAATGGAATGAACTGAAACTTGGTGTGCAGCTGCCACTAGAGGTGGGGATAATGGGAAAATTGGAAAATATGCATTTGGATGCAGAAACCACACCCAAATAACTCATTGCAACACAATGAGCTGTGGTTAATGGAATGAACTGAAACTTGGTGTGCAGCTGCCACTAGAGGTGGGGATAATGGGAAAATTGGAAAATATGCATTTGGATGCAGAAACCACACCCAAATAACTCATTGCAACACAATGAGCTGTGGTTAATGGAATGAACTGAAACTTGGTGTGCAGCTGCCACTAGAGGTGGGGATAATGGGAAAATTGGAAAATATGCATTTGGATGCAGAAACAGCACCCAAATAACTCATTGCAACACAATGAGCTGTGGTTAATGGAATAGACTGCAACTTGGTGTGCAGCTGCCACTAGGGGTGGGGTGCAGCACGACACACACAAGCACAAGAAAAGCACGAAACAGTGGCGTACTGAGAAGTACACGCACAATGACAGTTGGTTCAGTTTGGTCAGGGTCTGACAGCATTCTCTCTCAAAGCTGTAGAGTAGAGGGAAACCTACCCCCTTCCCTGCCCAGACTGATTGCCAGAACAGTGGAAGTACAGTACTTATAGGTATGTCTAATAATCAATATGCGATTGCGATAGCATTAGCACAACCGTGCTGTACCGGCGTGGACGGGCGAACAGGCGCATATTGCAAAGAGACGATTAGGTGACACTATGACTCTTACTGTCTAGTCTTTGGATATGCTGAGATAGCCATTTTGCATGTTGTCAGTTGTTGATGTTGTTCTTCTGCTGCTGTCCTTGCTGAACCAGCTCTTGGCAATGAACCAGGTCAGACAGGAAGCGAGCAGGGCGATAAGGATGGCGGGCAGCAGAGCGACCGCGACGACCTTGTCTTCTTTGAAGCCGCAGTCGCGTCTCCAGTCATCAGTCTCCAGAAAGGTGGTGACGTCGAGAAACCTCTTGGCGGTGCAGGGCGAGCCGCAGCGGGGCATGCGCAGCTCCACCGCCTCGTCGCCCGGCTCCTTGCGGAAGAACAACTGCGCGCGACGCGTGGCTGTCATTCAACGACAAAGACAACGACACAGCGATAAGGACACACGACGAACCTTGAGCGTGAGCTCACCCGCCGAACTGTTGTACAGCTCGAGCATGGCAGCCCCCGAAAATTCGGGCCGTGGCGTCGGGGGAGCGCCCACGATCGCGAACAGCATCGATATGGCCGCGTCGTGCTGAATAGACATATTTAGTACGCGACCAGCAGCCGCATGTCTGCACGTTGCTCTTCTACAATCTACACCCACGTTGCAGCGCACCGTGCAGTGAATGCTGAGCTTGAGTCGCGGATCGGCCTTCTTGCTGACGATGTTGGAAATGCGCTGTCGGACGTCCATGAACATGGCGTGGCCCCAGAGCTTCACTGCAACTCGGCTCTTCATGATTTCCTCGTAAATGACGTCAGTGACGTGTCTCGCCTTGAGGTAGACCTCTTCAGTGGCCCACGCAGGCATCTTGTGCGTCTCGGGATCCGCGTGCTGTAAGGACAGACTCTACATCTCGACCACATCACAGATGCTGTACTCGCCTCACTGACGTACAATTGCACTGAGGGTGTCCGCGACATAGTTTTTCACCCAATTGGCATCGGCGATGTCCTCCCCTGTCTTCTCGGAGAGAAATTTGTAGAACTCGGCATTGTCCCTGTCGAACTTGCGCATCGTCTCTGACACCATAACGTCAGATCTGATCTTCTCGGCAACCGGACAGGGTGGCTAAATGGAGTCAGTTTTGTCCCGGATAGTGCAGTTTTCTTGGAAAAAATCGTTGCGCCTTACAAAAATGGTCAGCGACGAGTAGACGGGCACAGGCTGCCAGTCGAGTGTCTGGGACCACCTCTGCTGCTCGCTGGGCGGATAGAGCCCCGCCAGCGTGGCCTCTGCGCTCATGATGGTCCGGTTCGAAGAGGTGCTCAGCACTTTCACCTAGAGCGTCCTGGCGCTCTCCCTATGCGCTCCGTTTTCAAAAGGAGCGCAACCCACCCACCACCACAACCGACCTGGAAGGTGGAGTAGCCCTCGTGGTCGCCGAGCAGGCGCCGGTAGCGGTCGCGGAGCCAGACCACGTCGACGCGCCGTACTCCTCGATGCCCGTCTTGAACATCACTTCGGGCGCGCGCGCCCCGTGGCGCATCTCCCAAAAACACAACAATTGAAATTTTGCTGCAACATCATTATATATTGCGGTTTCTATAGATTCACGTCGCCTAAACGGGGAGGGGGAGCGCTCGCCTACTAGCTAGGCCAAATGCGCTTCACCTGGGCTGCGCAAGAGCCAGTGACACCGGCACCCTCATGCAAGCCGCGTGCGTTTCTGGGAGGAAAGGGCGCGGATTTATTGAGTATTATTTCTTTTGCTCCAAATCTTACTGCGCTTGCCCCCAGAATTACTTAACTTGCCCCCAAATTGCGCGCCTACTTACTCTGCCCCCAAAATTACTTAATCTGCCCCCAAATTTACTTGCGTTGCCCCCAAATGGATGCGGCTCATTATGCCCCCAAATTTACTTACTCGGCCCCCAAGCTGCACGCGCCTGCCCACGCTCTCTCCAGTCCATGCACCAGTCCGTGCGTTGATCTGTAGTGTACACAGTTGTGATTAGCAAGTGGCTTGACGCCATAGCAGTATGGGGCGCTCAATACTGGGGGGCACTGGGGAACTTTCAGAAAATGGAAACGTTCAAGGGCGACGAACAGCAGCTGGCCGTCGTCCACCTCTACTTCGACACCACACACACACACACACACACACACACACACACACACACACACACACACACACACACACACACACACACACACACACGCACACGCACACACACACACACACACACACACGCAAACACACACACACACACACACACACACAAGTTGCGAGAGTCGTAGACAGGCCGCGACTATCGCAAAATCCCGCGGAAAATCCCGCGGATCGTTTTTTGCAACGACCACTGTCGTGAGTCGCATTTGCGACTCTTGCAAGTCACTTGCGCTTGTAGCCGTCTTTCGGCGATCGCAGCTGCGACTGCTCTATGCAACCCGCTCTTTGGCGAGTTGACAGACCGTGGGCAGGCGCGCGCAGTTTGGGGGCAGAGTAAGTAATTTTGGGAGCATAATGAGCCGCGTCCATTTGGGGGCAACGCAAGTAAATTTGGCAGCAGATTAAGTAAATTTGGGGGCAGAGTAAGTAGGCGCGCAATTTGGTGACAACTTAAGTAATTCTGGGGGCAAACGCAGTAAGATTTGGGGGCAGGATAATTAGGACGCGGATTTATTTTGATTTAGATCGGTTTACCAGAAAAGAGTTACAATTTTAACGAAAAGGTTCGACAGGAGGCTGAGCTGAGCCCCGCTCGATAAAAAAAGTCGACCGCCGACTGGCGAGATCTCACCACGTGGGTAAACACCAACTCGTCAGCACCACCGGATCGGCAGAAAACAGCCATGAACAGCAGCAAGATCAGCAGCGTTCTTAATCCCATTTCTTAGGCGTGTATAGTTGCGGGACGCGTCAGCGGCTGGTGGGCGGCGAAGTCGCTTACATACGTGCAAAATGCACGTCTCGTCTGGTGTGTCTCGCTCTTGGCTCGTTTCTGTGTGCGTGGCGTTATCGCATCGCGACTGCGCTGCGCTGCGCGACCTACAGAAATGTGGTATACGCGTTGTAATGCTCGGTTGGGTGTCTGGGCTGGGACGTACGCTAGCTAGACTGCTGCGTTTCGCATGCTAGTATTTAGTCCAGGACCCGTGCGACAGCACGATACACGCACAGCAAAGGCCAAGCACAAATCACTGGATGATCTAGAGGATGGAGGGGGCAGGGAATGTCCCACCCATGTCGTGGACGGCGAAGGTGTCCGGGGGGGGGCACCCGAAAAAGGAGGGAGTGCAGAAGGGGAGGGGGAGTGCGCAGAGGGCAAAGTGACGATTTTTTCTGGACTGTGGTGGGGCTTGGGGGTTGGCAGAACCGGGTGGCGCGGAGAGGGAAGCCCGTTCCACTTCCCCACCCAGACTGGTAGCCAGGCTGATGGTGAACGTGTAAGCAATATGCAATGACACTAGTGCCTATAGTATGTACAACCAGTACGTGTACCTAGGTGGGCAGGCGCATGCAAAATGACGACTATGCCATACTACATTATGCGGAGTGGCCAGTGTTTAGATACTGAGATAGCTCTTTTGCAAGTTGTCTGGTGTTGTTGTTGCTGATGTTCCTCTGCCGTTGTCCCTGTTGAACCAGCTCTTGGCAATGAACCAGGTCAGACAGGAGGCGAGCAGGGAGACAAGGAGGGCGGGCAGCAGAGCGATGACGACCCTCTCCTCTTTGTCGACGAAGCCGCAGTCGCGTCTCCAGTTGTCCGTCTCCAGGAAGGCGGTGACGTCGAGAAACTTCTTGGCGGTGCAGGGCGAGCCGCAGCGGGGCATCCGCAGCTCCACCGCCTCGGCGCCCGGCTCCTTGCGGAAGAACAACTGCACGCGACGCGTGGCTGTCATTCAACGACAGACAACGACACAGCGACAAGGACGCGCGACGCACCTTCAGCGTGAGCTCGCCAGCCGAGCTGTTGTACAGCTCGAGCATGGCGGCTCCGGAAAAGCCGGGCCGTGGCGTCGGGGGAGCGCCCACGATCGCAAACAGCATTGATATAGCCGAGTCGTGCTGAATAGAGATGTACGGCTATGCAGCTAAGCTGGTGTTTTTGCCTAACAGAAAGCGGAGCAGCGCACCGTGGAGTGAATGCACAGCTTCAGTCGCGGATCGGCCGTCTTGCCGACGATGTCAGAAACGCGCTGTCGGACGTCAATGAACATGGCGTGGCCCCAGAGCTTCACCGCAACTCGGTTCTTCATGATTTCGTCGTAAGTGACGTCAGTGACGTGTCTCGCCCTGAGGTAGATCTCTTCCGTGGCCCACGCAGGCATCTTGTGTGTCTCGGGGTGGGCGTGCTGCAGACGGACGCCATTTTTGACGCCATCTCAGAATTCTCAGATGCTCCAATCGTCTCTGACGTACAATTGAACTTAGCGTGTCTGCGACGTAGTTTTTAGCCGAATTGGCGTCGGTGATGTCCTCTCCTGTCTTCTTGGAGAGGAATTTGTAGAACTCGGCATTGTCCCTATCGAACTTCTGCATCGTCTCCGACACCATAGCCTCGGATCGGAGCTTTTCGGCAATCGGACAGGGTGGCTAAATGCAATTTGTTTAACGGTCGTGGATAGGAGCAGCCTGCGCCATACGAAAACGGTCAGAGGCGACGAGTAGACGGGCACGGGCTGCCAGTCGAGTGTCTCCGACCACCTCTGCTGCTCGCTGGGCGGAAAGAGGCCGGCTAGCGCGGCCTCTGCGCTCATGATGGTCCGGTTCGAAGAGGTGCTCAGCACCTTCACCTAGAGCGTCCTGGCGCTCGCACCACCTCGTTTCAATTTTAAAAGGAGCGCCACACCACAACCGACCTGGAAGGTGGAGTAGCCCTCGTGGTCGCTGAGCAGGTTCCGGTAGCGGTCGCGGAGCCAGACGCCCAGCTCGTACTGCTGGCGGACCCCCTTGTTCGTCAGCTCGCCGAAACCTTGCGGCCACGTCGACGCGCCGTACTCCTCGATGCCCGTCTTGAACATCACCTCGGGCGCGCGCGCCCCATGGCGCATCTCCTAAAGCCGACACAATTCTTCAAAATTCATTTTTATTTTGCAGTTTCATTCTTTTCCATGAAATGTAGTTCGCGCACAAAGGCAAATTTACATCGATGGATAGCAGGGAACTCACGACGTGTGCGAACACCAACTCGTCTGCGGCGCCGAATTTGGATCGGCAGACGACAGTCACGGCCAGCAGCAAGAGATGCGTGGCAGCACAGGTTGGTCTCATTTTTCCAAAGCTGAATGCGTGAAATCCGTAGATGGCGGCGCATGTAGTTGTACGAGTGACAAAGGCGCCGTCTGCCAGTGCGTTATCGAGCTGCGCGCGCAGTGCGCCATGAGAAAACTCGTGTGGTGTACACACGCTAGGTACATACAGTGTGTTCCACTCGCACCACGCTGGCCTAAATGTCTGAGAGAAAAGTCTGTGAGCAGGGCGCAATGCGAACCAGACAGCGCAATGTAGGTACACATACACTACCCTAGGTCGCGTCGAACCCAGACAACACCTTGCATACCCAACCAGGCTATGTAACGCTTGTCCATTGAAGGACAGAAATAAAAACAGACACCGACGACAGGAACACTTGAAGCATATCAGTGACTGACTGGCCGTCGAAATAACTGAAAGGAGCGAACGCGCCAAGTCCTATGTTTGCCAGGTTAGGCAAGTCACATAGGTACCTATTCCAGGAGGAGAGCGTACTTCGATGTATCGTTCACCGATACGCGCAACAGCCGATTAGAGAGCCGTGCCTATGTACGTATGCCTATGTGGTTACCCTTTTTTCATATACGGACGAAAAATTTCGTAATGGTCTGTTCGTCCATCCGTTCATCCATCTGTTACCGACTGGTTCTCCTTTATGGCGTGACGGATCGGGCCAAAAAATTTTTTGGCATTCTTAGGACAAATTTGGAGATACACCTTTTTTAGATTTATTCTAAAAAAATATGAAGAAAACTTAGAAACATTTAATATTTCTGTGTCCTCCAGCAAAATTTCTGTAAAAACACACGCTTAAGGAATAGGGCCCAATCTGGGAGGAACACTTCTGTGTCTGGGAGCAAAATTTCTGCAAAAACACATGCTTAAGGATAGGGCCCAATCTGGGAGGAACATTTCTGTGTCTGGGAGCAAAATTTCTGGGAAAACACATGCTTTTAGGATAGGGCCCTATCTGGGAAGATATTTTCTTTTTCTGGGACCAAAATTTCTGTGGCCTCGAGCAAAATTTCTGGGAAAACACATGCTGAAGGATAGGGTCCAATCTGGGAGGAAAATTTCTGTGTCTGGGAGCAAAATTTCTGGGTCTAATCTGGCAAAACGCATTGTTAAGGATAGGACTAGGATGTGCCCCAATCTGGGACGAAATTTCTGGGTCCGGGAGCAAAATTACTGGGTCAATTTTGAAAGTTTTCGCTGCGTTATTTTCCGCAAATCTGAAAAGCTATGCTAGTGCGTTCGCCAGTACGCGCGTCGGTCCAGCCAGCCACCCACTCCCCTCCGCTACCACGCTACACAGAGCCAGGGTGCCATATAAGGCAGCGTGGGCGCCTTTGGCCCTGTATTATGGCGGGGAGGGGGCAGTGTGGATGCCTTTAGGGCGCATCAGTGCATTCCTATGTACCTACGCGCGGACGTGGACGTCCTCCCTCCTCCTGTCTCCTCCATCTGCAATTGCAATGCAGACTTCTGAAAAAAAAAGCAAGGTGGTGTAAAAAAGCAATGCAACAACAGTGCATTTTGCAGTGCAACTAAGGAGACAATAACGGGGCGTCGTATCATTGAGGCTTGTATGGCGATTTCACCGATTCCAAAGGAATCGGTGAATCGGAGTTCCAGGAACCCGTCACACCCGTCCAATCTCAGTGCACACCCGTCCAATCTCTGCAGAAGCACAGAAATTTCGAATAAAAGTCAACAAAATCAGATGAAGGGCTTTTTGAAATGAGCTTGTTTAGGCAGCGCGTCGGGAACAGTGGCGTAGCCAGAATTTATTTGGGGGGGAGTCAAATTTTGATCAAACTAGCCGCTTGCAACTCAGGACTCCTGCTTGCAAAGTGCTCCAAAGTGGTTCAACATCAATTTGTCTCATGAAATAAAATAAGGTAATGTTGAGAATACGCACTTGTACAATGATGAATGACTGCAATGATGAAACTGCAAATTGTTGGAATGCATGTCAACCAAAGCCAATTCATGTCAACCAACGCATTTGCATGAATACTAAAGAATTGCTTGTAACACCCACTCTGTTTTAAATAAATTTAATATCAACACACCCACGATGTAATCATACATGTAACCGGGTTTTTGAAGTGGGGGGGGAGGGTCGGAGACCATTCTGGGGGGTGGGGGAGGGGGGGGGGTAAGCAGATTTGAAGAGGGAGGGGGGTGTCAGAGGGTAAAAATGTGTACCTAAATAGTGTCTAAATAGGCACTTTTCGGTCAAAAATAGGTTAAAATAGGCTATAAATAGCGTTATTTAGCTGTTTTAGGGTCAAAAAACACTAAGAAAAAACGAAAAATACACTACTTTTTACAGTTGTAGACAAGTTGGAAAACTTTTGAAAAATTCTGGGGAGAGGGTTGGGGGGGGGTTGGGAAGGGGTAACTTTTGACCTGGGGGTTTGTAACCCCCCAACCCCCCAGTTACATGTATGGACGTAATTGGAGACATGTGCTGAGACTCATTTGCAGAAGTTTTTGTTTTATTTTCTGTGGTGATGCTATGTGGCGGGGGGGGGGGAGGGGGAGAGCATAGGCTTTTCGGTGTGTCTGTTTGTATGTGTTGTATGTTCAAAAACGTTTTGCTCTCGCAACCCAACACGAACAATCCGAAACACGCACAAAACGCGCACACAAAGAAGACCATGAACCGATGCAAAAGGGGGGAGGGGGGCTGGAGAGAATGGGAGAGCCCGAAAATAGTTTATCGCCCAGAGGCCCCCAAAGGTCGAGCAGCTCAATGACCAATGGGGGGGTTGGGGGCGAGAATAGGCAGAGATTGTTGCTATATCTGAGAAACCTTTCATCTCTTTCGTCGTTTGTCATTCATCATCAAAACCGTGCTCAGAAGTGATTCAATATCAATATTTTCATGTCCTCAGTAGTGACTCATCATCAATACAATGTGTCATAAAATCATGCTGTGAATGCTCAATTTAAAAACAACAATGACGAATCTGTAAAGTGCTGCAGCAAAAGCCAAAGGAAGTCAACCAATGCAACCAATGCACTTCTGCACGTGCGTGCTTGCGTGCGTGCAGCGTGCATGGCGGTGCACGTGCGTGCATGCACGTGTCCATGTCCATGTGCATGCGTGTGCGTGCGTGCGTGCGTGCGTGCGTGCGTGCGTGCGCGCGCGCGTGCATGTGCGTGTCATACAAGTTTTTATAGCGTTAACACCTGTAAAACAAAGTAAAAAATAATAAAAAGTTCGAAGTTTTTATAGCATAAACACGTGCAAAACAAAAAAAGTTATAAACAAAAAGTTACAAGTATTTTTAAGGCAGAGGTTTGATCCCAGGACCTCCAGAAAAGTAATGGACATCATAACCACTACACCATTGATCTGCTTCTAACTGCTTCTAAGCACTTCTGATAAGTCAGAAGCACGCATAAAATGTGCTGTATTATCATATAATTTATTTATATTTGCATAACGCATGGATTACGATAGCTTCAGTAGTGCCACTCTTATTTTGATGGTAAAATGTGCCAAGCAAGCTTCAAATCCGTCCAGCACAACTCTGTGCTGCATTGCAGACAGAACCCACAAACAGTCATGCTACTGTAGAAAAGGATAATGCTATATCTTGTCATTACTGTAGCAGATTGGAAAACGAATGCCAGATTCGTGATCACCACGGTCGATTACATATATCCCAAGCAGATTTGACACTGAATTCTCAAATTCGATCAAACGCAATTTGCATATTCAATGCGTCATATCTCGCGATTACGGTAACGCACTGGAAAACGGGTGTGATATTCGTGATCAGCACGGTCGATTACATATATCCCAAGCAGAATTGACACTGAATTCTCAAATTCGATCAAACACGTATGCGAAATTTGCATAACTCACGGATTACGGTAGCTATCGCAAATCCGGCGATTTTTCAGCTATCACAATCACCACCCGAAGCGATATCAAAAAGAATCAACTCAATCCATCCAACACAGCTCAAGGCATCGCGTTGCACACAAACAAACATTGTGCTTTAGTAATACTAGCCGCTTCAACTCAGGACTCCTGCTTGCAAAGTGCTCCAAAGTGGTTCAACATTAATTTGTCTCATGAAATAAAATAATGTTGAGAATACGCACCTGTACAATGATGAATGACTGCAATGATGAAACTGCAAATTGTTGGAATGCATGTCAACCAAAGCCAATGCATGTCAACCAACGCATTTGCATGAATACTAAAGAATTGCTTGTAACACCCACTCTGTTTTAAATAAATTTCATATCAACACACCCACGACGTAAATTGGAGACATGCGCTGAGACTCATTTGCAGAAGTTTTGTTTTATTTTCTGTGGTGATGCTACTGTATGTGGCGGGGGGGGGGGGGGGGGGGCATAGGCTTTTCGGTGTGTCTGTTTGTATGTGTTGCATTTTCAAAAACGTTTTGCTCTCGCAACCCAACACGAACAATCCGAAACATGCACAAAACGGGCACACAAAGAAGACCATGAACCGATGCAAGGGGGGGGGGGGCGGGCTGGAGAGAATGGGAGAGCCCGAAAATAGTTTATCGCCCAGAGGACCCCAAAAGTCGAGTAGCTCAATGACCAATGGGGGGTTGGGGGCGAGAATAGGCAGAGATTGTTGCTATATCTGAGAAACCTTTCATCTCTTTTGTCGTTTGTCATTCATC
This sequence comes from Paralinhomoeus sp. GSCO2_6, assembly GCA_030248085.1. NCBI lineage: Eukaryota > Metazoa > Nematoda > Chromadorea > Monhysterida > Linhomoeidae > Paralinhomoeus > Paralinhomoeus sp. GSCO2_6. Next base: position 82,486 of record JASAMY010003822.1, read on the forward strand.
ATTAAAAACGTGCTCAGAAGTGATTCAGTATCAATATTTTCATGTCCTCAGTAGTGACTCATCATCAATACAATGTGTCATAAAATCATGCTGTGAATGCTCAGTTTAAAAACAACAATGACGAATCTGTAAAGTGCTGCAGCAAAAGCCAAAGGAAGTCAACCAATGCAACCAATGCACTTCTGCACGTGCGTGCTTGCGTGCGTGCAGCGTGCATGGCGGTGCACGTGCGTGCATGCACGTGTCCATGTCCATGTGCATGCGTGTGCGTGCGTGCGTGCGTGCGTGCGTGCGTGCGCGCGCGCGTGCATGTGCGTGTCATACAAGTTTTTATAGCGTTAACACCTGTAAAACAAAGTAAAAAATAATAAAAAGTTCGAAGTTTTTATAGCATAAACACGTGCAAAACAAAAAAAAGTTATAAACAAAAAGTTACAAGTATTTTTAAGGCAGAGGTTTGATCCCAGGACCTCCAGAAAAGTAATGGACATCATAACCACTACACCATTGATCTGCTTCTAACTGCTTCTAAGCACTTCTGATAAGTCAGAAGCACGCATAAAATGTGCTGTATTATCATATAATTTATTTATATTTGCATAACGCATGGATTACGATAGCTTCAGTAGTGCCACTCTTATTTTGATGGTAAAATGTGCCAAGCAAGCTTCAAATCCGTCCAGCACAACTCTGTGCTGCATTGCAGACAGAACCCACAAACAGTCATGCTACTGTAGAAAAGGATAATGCTATATCTTGTCATTACTGTAGCAGATTGGAAAACGAATGCCAGATTCGTGATCACCACGGTCGATTACATATATCCCAAGCAGATTTGACACTGAATTCTCAAATTCGATCAAACGCAATTTGCATATTCAATGCGTCGTATCTCGCCTCGCGATTACGGTAACGCACTGGAAAACGGGTGTGATATTCGTGATCAGCACGGTCGATTACATATATCCCAAGCAGAATTGACACTGAATTCTCAAATTCGATCAAACACGTATGCGAAATTTGCATAACTCACAGATTACGGTAGCTATCGCAAATCCGGCGATTTTTCAGCTATCACAATCACCACCCGAAGCGATATCAAAAAGAATCAACTCAATCCATCCAACACAGCTCAAGGCATCGCGTTGCACACAAACAAACATTGTGCTTTAGTAATACTAGCCGCTTCAACTCAGGACTCCTGCTTGCAAAGTGCTCCAAAGTGGTTCAACATTAATTTGTCTCATGAAATAAAATAATGTTGAGAATACGCACCTGTACAATGATGAATGACTGCAATGATGAAACTGCAAATTGTTGGAATGCATGTGAACCAAAGCCAATGCATGTCAACCAACGCATTTGCATGAATACTAAAGAATTGCTTGTAACACCCACTCTGTTTTAAATAAATTTCATATCAACACACCCACGACGTAAATTGGAGACATGCGCTGAGACTCATTTGCAGAAGTTTTGTTTTATTTTCTGTGGTGATGCTACTGTATGTGGCGGGGGGGGGAGCATAGGCTTTTCGGTGTGTCTGTTTGTATGTGTTGCATTTTCAAAAACGTTTTGCTCTCGCAACCCAACACGAACAATCCGAAACATGCACAAAACGGGCACACAAAGAAGACCATGAACCGATGCAAGGGGGGGGGGCGGGCTGGAGAGAATGGGAGAGCCCGAAAATAGTTTATCGCCCAGAGGACCCCAAAAGTCGAGTAGCTCAATGACCAATGGGGGGTTGGGGGCGAGAATAGGCAGAGATTGTTGCTATATCTGAGAAACCTTTCATCTCTTTTGTCGTTTGTCATTCATCATTAAAAACGTGCTCAGAAGTGATTCAGTATCAATATTTTCATGTCCTCAGTAGTGACTCATCATCAATACAATGTGTCATAAAATCATGCTGTGAATGCTCAGTTTAAAAACAACAATGACGAATCTGTAAAGTGCTGCAGCAAAAGCCAAAGGAAGTCAACCAATGCAACCAATGCACTTCTGCAACACAGGAAAACATTTTACCTTTTTTGTTGTAACGCTTTATTCTTGTCATTCTTGTACATCTCCAGTCATTACATTCGATAGTAAAAATTAGGCACTATACCATCTTGAGCAGACACACCATAAATCCCATATAGGCAGTGGGCTAATTGTTTTAATCAGCCCTTCAGAGTCAGCTAATAATAATTGGCTTTTTTTGTAATCTGCATGGTTGCTCACGGTATGTTCATGCACCTTGATCTGCAGGCGCAAGGCCCTAAGCAAAGCATAAGCATACGCCAAATCAAAGCCAAAGCGTAAGCCTAAGCAAGGTCTGGACTAAGCCTAAGCAAAGCCTAAAATTAAGAAAGTTTTCATCGGACGCAGCAGCGGAGCATCGGACGCAGCAGCAGCAGCAGCGGCATCAATTGTTTTCAGCCGTTTTCTTTATCGGGGAAATCCAAGATCATTGGGCCATTGGACCGGGCGAAACGCACCACAATATTTCATTTATTACGTTATGCGTCGACGATCAGTGCTCAACCCCAAGAAAAACTAAAACAACGCACCACTAAAATGCTAACATATACACGCGCATGCGTGCGTGCGCCCACTCGCGAGTCCGTGCGTGCGTGCGTGCGTGCGTGCGTGCGTGCGTGCGTGCGTGCGTGCGTGCGCGGGTCCGTGTCCATGTGTGTGTGTGCGTGCATTCATGAGTGCGCGTGCGTGCGTGGGTGCGTCCGTGTGTGTGTGTGCGCGTGTGTGCGTGCATGCGTGCCTGCGATCGAGCGTGCGCGTGCGTGCATGCACGTGTCCATGCCCATGTGCATGCGTGTGCGTGCGTGCGTGCATGCATGCATGCGTGCGAGCGTGTGTGCGTGCGTGCGAACGTGCGTGCGTGCGTGCGTGCATGTGCGTGCGCGTGTCCGTGTCCATGTGCGTGAGCGTGCGTGCGTGCGTACGTACGTGCGTGCGTGCGCGTGTCTATGTCCATGTGCGTGTGCGTGCGTGCGTGCGTGCGTGCATGTGCGTGTAATACAAGTTTTATAGCGTTAACACCTGTAAAACAAAGTAAAAAATAATAAAAAGTTCAAAGTTTTTATAGCATAGACACGTGCAAAACAAAAAAGTTATAAACAAAAAAGTTACAAGTATTTTTATGGCTGAGGTTTGATCCCAGGACCTCCAGAAAAGTAACGACATCATAACCACTACACCATTGATCCGTTCTGAACTGTTTTCTAAACACTTCTGATAAGTCAGAAGCGCGCATAAAATGTGCTGCATTTTCATATAATTTATTAATATTTGCATAACACATGGATTACGATAGCTTCAGTAGTGCCACTCTTATTGTGATGGTAAAATGTGCCAAGCAAGCTTAACTCAATCCATCCAGCAGAACTCTGTGCTGCATTGCAGACAGAACCCACAAACAGTCATACTACTGTAGAAAAGGGTAATGCTATATCTTGTCATTACTGTAGCAGATTGGAAAACGAATGCCAGATTCGCGATCACCACGGTCGATTACATATATCCCAAGCAGATTTGACACTGAATTCTCAAATCCGATCAAACGCAATTTGCATATTCAATGCGTCGTATCTCGCGATTACGGTATCGCACTGAAAAACGGATGTGATATTCGTGATCAGCACGGTCGATTACATATATTCCAAGCAGAATTGACACTGAATTCTCAAATTCGATCAAACACGTATGCGAAATTTGCATAACTCATGGATTACGGTAGCTATCGCAAATCCGGCCCTTAAATGATGGTGAAGTTTCCCACGGAAGGTTCATACAAAATTTCAGCTCAATCCATCCAGCACAACTCTCTGCGCTGCATTGCACACACACAGACAGACAGACAAACATTGTGCTTTTATAATACTAGAAATGTTTCAGCGAGAAATAAAAGTAGGGCCGCAAATGACAGTGATTCGGAATCGCACCTCTTCTCGTAACAATCATTGGAAGAATATTACAATACGTTGCGCATAAGCAAGCCATCAACAAAAAAAAACAATGAACTTTTTTGCTCGCTAGCTAGCTTAAGGTGGGTTTATACTTCGTTCTGTCCGAACACCATCAAATGACCAATGACATCGCTTGTCAGAACATTCGTATGTTCCGATTCGGATGTTAAGATGTTACTGTTGAAAGATGTTCGTTACCGTACATGTGCAATTTTTTTTCGACTGTCAATATTTTCGACTGTCTGTGGAGATTCGGCAAAATGAGGGGCAATTTTGAAAAGATGCAACAGATGCAACAGATGCAACGATGCAACGAATCACTGTTCCCGCCTCCAGTTAGTGAAGGCGGCCACAAAATGTTTCAAACTAAACGGTGTGACGAAAGGGAATGCGAAGGAGGGGGGGGGGGATACTGGATACGCATAACCGGGTTTTTGAAGTGGGGGTCCGAGACCCTTCTGGGGGGGGGGGGGAGGTTACCCAGATTTGAAAATGGAGGGGGGGTCCCCAGAAGGTAAAAATGTACCTGAATACCTAAATAAGTCTGAAAAGGCACTTTTTTGGTAAAAAAATGTTGAAAGAGGCTATAAATAGTTGTGTTTAACTGTTTTAGGGAAAACACTGAAAAAAAACGCTACTTTTCAATTGTAGCAGTTGGAAAACTTCAGGCAAATGGGGGGGGCTGGGGGGAACTTCCAAGTGCCCCCCCCCCAGTTGCATGTATAGTGGGGGGGGGGAAGGGGTACAGACCCAAAAGTGGGGTGCAGACCCAAAATACTGCAGAACATGGAGTAAATTATGATGAGGTAGTGTACAATGAAGCGCGGAAATTTACCCCAAAAATTCTTTCACTTTCAACAGTTTCGCGTCAATTCAACAAACGTAGCAATGCAACCAAGGGAAAGAATGCAATCCAGCACGCCGTACTCGCACCGCACAAAACTCCACCGCACGCACACATACGACCAACACAAAATGATTACCTACCATGGAATGAACGTCAACTTCGCGAATGTGACTTGCACAAATTCCACCCGTACGAATAGCACCACAACGAGGATTTAAGATTCGGATAGAGATCCTTCCTAGCTGAGCGTAGTCCCGAATTGCGCCTGAAAATGGCACCGGTGCTTATCGCTGAGACGCTCGGCACTTTTGTCGACCATGAACAAGCCAACGCCAAAGCATGGCTTGTAGCGCGGCACCACACACCTGCAAAGTCAAACAGTACCCATCTCGCAAATGATTTTCCACGGCCAAACTACGAACTCATAGCGGCAGTGTAGAGCGCATTCGTCCTTCTTCGCAGTGTACACTTCGCGTCCGTCGTCCCTCTTGTACGGATGCCGCTCCCTGTGGAGCAGCATGAGGTCGAACGGCTCGATGTCGTTCACCGTGATCCGCACCTAGTAGCGCACAATTAAGCTGCCAGCTGGCGCCCCCGCGGTGTCGGGCCGACCACCGCACAAGCAACAAGAATTGCGTCCCAAGAACCTCACATCGCATCCCCAGCATTTGCGCTCATTTTGGTGTTTTCTGTTGAGGAAACAGGCAACGGACGTCAACACGAACGGCTCCACCATGTCCATGTATGGCTTGGTCGCAGGGCCAGTAGGAATCGTTGGAATCGACGTACGCTCGGCTCTCGACGGAGCAGTCCATCCGCAACCACACGGGCACTGAGGGCGCTCATCGGCTCTCCCAAACATGTCTTCAGAGTCGACGACTGCTGCCAGCTGGCGCCCCGCGGTGTCGGGCCGACCGCCGTACTTGCGAGTCGCACCCTTACGGCCAGCTCCTGAAATAAACACGTCTTTTGCCATATTCTACAAGTCCAGTTACGTGAAATGCACACCAGCCGGTTGAAGAGGCTGCAGCAGCTTCACAGTGCTCGACGCCTTTGCAGTTTCTGCCACGTTCAATATGTACTGCCTGTGGGCATACATGAAATTCTCATCGGATAAGGAAACGTGACAAAGTGTGAAAACTGAGAATGGAAACCGGTGGAGAAACCGATGGAAACCGGTGGGAGAGTGAGAAAATAACCCCGGACAAATTTCGTGTATGCCTGCCTGCCGTGTATTGAATCGATTGATAGAAATTATATGTATTTTTGTAAATTCAAGGAAAATGTACAGATTTATTTACAGAAAAATTAAATTTTTATTTTTGTATGGTACTGTCTGCAAATGTGGGTGTTTCGCCTCCACCGCTTGACACCCGAGAGACGCGCGAGGCTCGTCAGAAACGACGCGTCCCCTTTATATCGTGCAATTATTTCGTAGACTCATCATGGGTCTTCAGACCACATAAAGTGAGAAAAAGAAACCACCTTGTCAACAAACCGCGCTTGAAATTCCGCGTCAGTAGTCGCATTCTCTGCCATAATTTAATTTTTAAAAAATATTTCCTGTAGCTTGCGATATTTATAAATATTTCTATAAACTTGTAGCGAATTGTTGAATTTAAAACCGTGAATTAGTAAATCGTGCACTTGCATTAGACGTGTCGTTGTAGTTCTGTCGTTCTTTGCATCGTATGTACTGTATTTACCGATTTAACCGTCATATGAACTTAATTGTTCAACATAGAATTAATCATGCGCTTCTTCTTGAAGTTTGGTATCATGCATTTAATTTTATATTCATAATTGTGTAGTACTGACATAATGGTTTTCAAAATTCTGTTTTCTTCGAAACCGTTATTTTTGTACTCATTGATGATACATTGTACTCTTCTAATAAAGTCTGATTCGTCTCTAGTCAGCCTAATTATGCGTATAATTTGACCTTTAAGTACGCCATATGGCATGTTCATGGGTACATTGCTCGAGCTTTTGAAAAATCTAGTGATGTTGAAGGTGTAATCATCAGTTTTATTGTATACTGTAGTACTTAGACTGCAGTTAGCTAGGTGCACTGTGACATCAAGGTAATGTGTCAGCTGGTTTGAAACTGTTGTGTCGTTTAATTGCAGTTCATTAGGATAGATATCTTTAGCTAGCGTCTGAAAGTCTTCAATGTTTATGACTAGCAGGTCATCCACATACCGAAAGATCGCTTGGTTTGTACGTAGTCTGTTACGACTCAGCCATGTAAATTCGAACCAGCTCAAACAGAGATCAGCCATGTCACAGCTGGTAGCGCCACCTTGTGGGCATCCCTTTATTGTTTTGAACTTGGTGTTGGCAAATACCATGTACGAATTTTGTAGTATTTCCTTGCATAGCTGTTTTATTTCGTTTTTGTGCAGGGTATTTGCGCCGGCACCTTGTCTAGCATATTGTATTTGTTCGCCCTTTCTGTACAGGTAGTCGCTTTTGGCATTTTTGTGGCATAGGTCAATTATACCATTAATGCCACTCATAATTGTGTCGTGTTTCAGTGAGGGGTACAATGCTGAAAAATCACCGCTGTATATACGCTTCACGTTGGTCATTGTGCGCAGCTGCTCAACAACCTCAAATGAGCTTTTTACTGAGACGTAACGAGTTTGTCCATTTCTGTTGGCTATCATCGCACAGTACCGCTTAAAGTGCAAAGCGTAGTGACTTAGGTAGTGTTTGCACAGTTTCTCCAGTGGTTTTAAACTGGATTGTCTGGCTGCCACGATAGCTCTGAATGCTGGTGGTCTTTTGTGTAATTTCGGGTTGGCAAAAAGTATAGGCAGAACGTTTCTATTGTCATGTTTTACACCGTATGTGCTCATGAGACGTTTGTGTTTTTCCAGTATTTGATCCACCCTGTCATTTGTCGGTGTGAAGACTGCATTTCCATGTATAGTAATTCTGTCGTTCTCAATATATATGCCACATTCATCACAGAGCTTTTTCAAATAATAATTTTTGCATAGGATGGAATAGTTGCCTGGCACTTTGTCGGTAACTGTAATTATGTACCGTTTTTGAAACGTTTCCAGGTACTGTATCCCTTTATTTGAAAGTCTTAGGTTCTGTGGAGTACTGTAAATCTCTTGATCAATTCTAGTTTCTATTATTTTTCGATATTTGCCTGCTAATTTGGTGCAGTCTCTTTCTGTGAGTACATTTTTGGCTCTTAAGCTACTGAGGTACCGATTCAGATCTGTCAGTATCGAACTAGCAATTTTATTTTTGTCAGTTGTCATGTTAATTTTGTATTTTGTACCGAGATTCATAAATTGTCTAAGTTCGGTATTTTCTACAATATTCAGGTCACCGGTAACCACATGTCCTAATTGTCCGTCTCTATAAATTTCGTTGCATCTACAGCGTTCCAAGCTCAGAAGATGTTCTCCAAGCTGTGCAGCTGTAAGCTGTCGCAGTATTTTGGTGTAGTTGCATACTTGTAGCCATGCTGGTGACGTTGTTTTGTACACCACCTGAACGGTCCAGTCAACAGCTTCCATTGGTTTGCTGATGAGTTTACCGATCCTTGTTGCCTTCAATAATTTGGCAATTCCAATTCGTGACACTACTTGATTCGTATGTAGTACTGTAACCCTTACTGTCCGTCGCTTCTGGGTTTCATCAGCGTTGTGTCTTCGTGAGGTACCGTAAATCCTCCAATACAACCCCCCCTCCAATCCCCCCCCCCCTCCCCCCCCGCCATAAATACCCCCCCCCCCCCTATTCCCCCCGATTTTTCTCCTTTTATATAAAAAAATATATTAACATATTATTTACATACAAACCACAACAACCAAACAATAATTTTCCTCAACAATTATTAACAATAAACAATAATTAAAACAAAAAAAAAAACACAAAACACACAATTACAACATACAATTATTATTATTCAAATATATTTTTATATAATAAACCACACCTCCCCCTTCCACCCCCCCCCCCCACAAAAATAAACATTGGTACTCTGCAGATAGGCTAGTATTTTATCGTAGGTATGCTGTTGTAGGCCTTTAGCCATACACCGAAAATACAGGTACTGTATGTACTTTTTTTCTGGTTTTCTGTAGCATTTGTGTTTGGTCTCCGATGTGGATTTTTTCAAATTCTCTTATGTAGCTTTCTATTTCCGTATCCGTTGGATTGTGCTTATGCTTACGATCTTTGTGTTTTTTGGTGAAGTTAATTTTGCGTTCCCGTGTCACTCTTAATGCGCTAAAGTACGGATTCTTATTACTTGGAATGTTTTGCATGTCAAACGCGTCGTGTACGTTGCCAATGCCTTTACAGTTTGTATTCAAACCACAGGGGTACAGACTATTCATTTGTTTAATCCAGAAATGCTCAGCCTCAAGCCTACTCTTGTCTGCATACGCGTCTCCGTCTCTGAAGCTCTGCAGGATTTCTATGCTGATGTCAGACACCGTATGTCCGTCAGTTCTGAAGTGTGTGTAGAGCTGTTGACAATTTGTGTCTTTGAGAATCGCCAGTCTATGTTCTCGAAATCTACAGGCTAGGGATCGCTTCGTTTCTCCTACATACTGATAATCACATTTTCTGCATGTGATAAGGTACACAACGTTCTTAGTTTTACAGTCCCACACTGTTTCGTTCAATGCATTAGTCGTCAACTTTTGATTGGTAGAGCCTACCGTAATATAGTCACGTGTGTTAATAAATGCACAGGTTATACAGTTTTTTCCACATGCGCGTGTGACACTATGAATGCCCTCGTTCGGTAGAATACTGTATTTCGGTCCCTCTTCTCCACTGCTACACCTGACGCTGCAGAACCTCCCTGTAGAACCACGGGTGGTGGTGCGTTCTTGTCGTCCAGCCTGCGGTACAGTGGCGGAATTCGAAAGAGAGGTTTGGATTGAGTCAGGAATAGAGTGGTCCCTCCGAGACTATTGCCAGGGCTGCTGGCCAGGCGTCTGCCACGGCTAAATAGCGTTTCCTGGGCAGCCCAGATTCCTAGGGATCACTCCCGAGCCCTCGGAGGCAAGGGCAGAAGCCGCGGGAGCGCCATCCGTAGAGCGGCTGCCGATCCCATATGTATGGCTGTACAGTGTGATGTACTTTTAGTGTGTACAACAACTAATCGTAGTTGTACTGCTAGACTGGGAAATGTACATGTGTTATTTACTCCGTGGATAGCTGTATGGTACGTGTCTATGATAGAGGTGTACCTCATATACACCTATACCTGATTACTGTATGTGTTGGTAGTAAAGTAGTAGCCGTACCATGTACTGTACAGACCTAGGTGGTCGTGTGGTCTACAGGGTGGTCGACTACAGCAGCATGGAGGTACAGATCACAGTGGAGGGGTCATAGGCTAGCGATACAAGCACGAAAACGTCACTGACGTCTATGCGTCATACCACTGCTAAGACATAAATCACAATTTTCAAAAACAGATTTCTGACTTTCGGACTAATTTTCGGGGAGATTTTCTTTTGTGAATTACTCCTAGCTTCTTTGATTTGTGACGTCGACGAGTCTTCATTCTCGCTAGATCCTGAGTCGATTTTCTCTGCTTTTTCCTTTTTTTGATAGCGTTCGCTTTACCAAATCCTTTTCGACTTTGTAGGTAAATTCTCGATTTTCTCGGAATTTTCGTCATCAGCTCCTGTTGCTTCTTTGCGCGGATTCGGTGCTAAATGTCTGAATGCAAAATTCAATGTATCCTGCCTGCAGTAACAAATCGTGCATTCGGTCGTAAATACGTAAGGTGGTTTCTCCCCGAAGGGAACCTGCCGAAGCAGGTGGTCACGCCGCAGAGCGGCCCCGCCGAAACGGGTTGTCTCGCCGCAGAGCGGCACCCACCGGAGTGGGCTAATATCGCCGGAAAACCGGCACCCGAAAGAACAGGTTTGTATTTGTATTTTTTACTTTCTAAATAATTTGTATTTTTTACTTTCTAAATAATTTCTACCAGACAGAATCCAACAGGCGCGGGCTCTAGGCCACGACCAGCCACGTTGAATCACTGCCAAGTACATTGAATCGATTGATAGAAATTATATGTATTTTTGTAAATTCAAGGAAAATGTACAGATTTATTTACAGAAAAATTAAATTTTTATTTTTGTATGGTACTGTCTGCAAATGTGGGTGTTTCGCCTCCACCGCTTGACACCCGAGAGACGCGCGAGGCTAAGACGCCTAAGCCTAAGCCTAAGCAAAACAGAAATACGCATCTTTACCCATTTCTTTTGATATGAGAGAGTGTTTCCCGCAAGTTATCCGGGATGGCGATGGGCAGGGGGGGGGGGCCCCTCTCTCCCGCAAAAAAAGCGACACAGCTATAGCCATGGAGAGGGTGAACCCCTTCCCCCTACCCCCACCCTGAGCCCACCTATGTTCACCCCCTCCCCCACCGACCATCGCCATCCTGGATAAATTCTGGGAAACCTTTCTCTGCATAATTGAAAAAATTGGAAAAGAGGTGGGTGTTTTTGCCTCCTGTTCAGTGTTGTAAGACTAAAAAAAACACCTATTTAGACCATATTTTGACTCATTTTGGACCAAAAAGTACCTATTTACACGCTATTTCAGTGCAGAATTAGCCCTTTCAAACCCCTCCTCACAAACTTCTTATTCCGGACATTTTACCTGAAATGGCTTTAGACCCCTCCACCCACATGGCGGCCCCGGCCCCCCCCCCCCCAACAGTGGCTTGAGACCCAACCTACACCTATGCAAACCCACCCCAAAACGTTTTCCTCCCCCTCGACCAGGGCCGATTTGCTTGGATACGTATTTTTAAACTGGTAAAAAATCATTGAAATAAGGACACCCCTCCTGCTGCTGTCGAATCGTCGCCCTCAGCGGCTCGGTTCATGGTCCCTTTCTCTGGGGAAGGACGTTGGTCCTGTCGCTTCTTTTGCGGGCTTTTGACGGGCGTCGACTCCGCCAAAGGAGAAGGTGGGCCGTCGACGTCGAACCGGGAAGAGGCAGCTGCATACGCAACGGTTTCTTCTCTGCCAACAGTGGCAATATGGCCGTCGTCACCATGTAGCTCGTGCTCAAACAGATTGTGTTCGCGCAGTTCAAAGCTGGTCTCGAAGCTGACGTGGCATGCCGCGCACCGCCCTTGCTCGGCCATCTCAACTTTCTTTCTTCCAACTCTCACGCTTTTTTCGACTTTCGCTTTGACTACTAACTAACTGGAGGCGGGAACAGGGAATTCGTTGCATCGTTGCATCTGTTGCATCTTTTCAAAATTGCCAAATGAGGTTTCTTTCGAAAAAGCAGCGGCTTAAGAGGGCGATTATAAGTCTGGAGATTCTCAAGAATGTGCAGCGCCGCGAGCGGCGGTGGTACGTGCGCCCCCTTCGGCAGAACCGCGCTGTCGACGGAGTTTTCTGCCGCCAGCTCCGTCCAATGCGGGTTTTGGACCCTGAGGTGCACAGGGACTACTACAGGATGGACCGTGACAAGTTCGACGAACTCTTGGAGATGGTGCGGCCACAGATTCAGAAGAAAAGCACACACAGGGCGCCAATCTCTGCCGAAGAGAGGCTCGCCATCACGCTCAGGTATAATTTTTGGCAAGAGGGGGCGTGGTGTAAATTCTCGAAAATTCTCCCTCTTTTCCCCGCCGTGCCCCTCGCCCGTCTAGAAAACAACACCAAAACAACCCCCAACCCCCCCCCCCTGTAGACCCACTCCCTCTCTGCAGTTTGCAACTTACGGTTTAGAGTGTTGGCTTCGGGCGACCAGCAATCGTCAGTCGCCCATTACCACGTCCTGTCCAAGGCCAGCGTCAGCAATATCCTGAAAGAGACCTGCGACGCTATTTTTTCCGCGTTGTCGAGCTTTGTCGCGTCGCCTTCGACGGCCGAAGAATGGGCGGAGATCGCGAAAGGTTTTGAGGAGCGCTGGCAGTTCCCGCACTGCCTGGGCGCGGTCGACGGCAAGCACGTCATCGTCAAGGTGAAGTAGCCGTCGACGTCCCGTTGGCATTAATGGTTGCCGTTCACTGCAGGCCCCTCCAAGAAGCGGCTCGAGCTACTTCAACTACAAGGGCTCCTTCAGCCTGGTCCTGCTGGCCGTGGCCAACAGCGACTACTGCTTCACCTACTTCACGACGGGCCACTTCGGAGGAGCTGGCGACGCCGCTGTCTTCGCCCAGTCGATATTCGGACAGAGACTCTCCAACAGGTTACAGTTGAAAATGCGCGGGAGGGAAGGGGTGGGGATGTGTGTGTGTGTGTGTGTGTGTGTGTGTGTGTGTGTGTGTGTGTGTGTGTGTGTGTGTGTGTGTGCGCGCGTGTGGGTGTGTGTGTGGGTGGGTGGGTGTGTGTGTGTGTGTAAGCCATGACTGCCGAAGGCGGCATGGAAGGGGCGGTTGCCCACAGTGTGCACGTGGATCGCATGCACGCACGCATGCCTCGCACGCACTCAGTACTACCTAGGCTCAAAACTCCCCGTTCATAGGGCGCTTCCGCTGCCGACTGCGAAGCTCTTGCCAAACTCGGCTGTCGTCGCTCCCTACGTCTTTGTCGGCGATGAGGCATTTCCCCTCAAGGAGAACCTGATGCGGCCCTATCCGGGCAAGAGTCTGGGCAACGACGCTGCCAAGAGGATCTACAACTACCGATTGTCGAGGCATGCTCTGTATATCAAATGTACAAGTATCGACATTTTTTTGTACTTTAGGGCCCGCCGTGTGGTGGAGAATTCGTTTGGCATTTTGGCGGCGAAGTGGCGCGTGTTCCGCCGCCCGATTGAAGCGCACCCCGAGACAGTGGACAAGATGGTGAAAGCGTCGGTGGCGCTCCACAACTGGCTGCGCAAGACCGACGCTGCAAACTATGCGCTTCCGGCCCCCGATCGCGGTGACGACACCGCTGAGTTGGCGGCCAACCAACTGGTCGACGCCAACGACATGGCCAGTGGCCACAACTACAATCTGCCAGCGGCCAGGGTGCGCGAGAACTTCAAGGACTACTTCGCGACGACCGGCGCCGTACCCTGGCAACAGGCCAGGGTCTTCAACATCGGAAGGGCGGTCGCCCACAAGTGATCACTCGTGTCACTCGGCGTTCGCCTTGTCCTCTCTGAGCTGTCGCAGGCGCGCCGTGTCGAGAATGCGGTTGATTTCCAGCGTCACCTCGCAGCGCAACTCGACGTTGGTCAGGTAGCGCAGACGATCGCCGACAGTTAGTCCTGTAAACAAATCCATGACATCCACTATTCGACATGGCCCACAACTGCACCCCCCCCCCCCTTCTATACCTGTGGTGACGACCCTTCGACAAGTGACGACCCAGCCTTCCCCCAGAATTTATCACACCCTCCCGCAAGGACCTTCCACACTGCCGCCCACCCTTTTCCCCAGGCTTTTCAGAAAATTCCATCCATTACCGTACTCAGGATTATGCATACGAGCTCGCAGGTGGTTCAATGTGAAAAGTTTATCACCAAAGTTGGCGAATTCGTCGCGCTCGTTGTCGCCCTCATTGATCTTCTTGAGCTGCTCGATGAGGCTCTCTTGCATGGCCGAGACCGCGTTCCGCCTTCGTGGGATCGGCGTCTGATTCGCGGCCAATGGCGGTTCCATGCCCGGCATCGGCGCGCTCAGGGGGCGGGATGGCGGGCCGACGTCTGTGGGAGACCCAAGCGCACCGCTTGTACGCTTGTCAGTTCAGCTTTTTGCATGCGGGAGCATACATGTAACTTGGGGGGGGGGGGTGGTTACCCACCCCAGTTGGAAGTTTACCCCTCCCCAACCCTACCTTCCAAACCCGGTTACATGTATGCGTGGGAGAGGGGAGAAGTTCTCACCTTCACTGAATCGGCGTCGACTCTTGGCGCTCGGCTCGCCTTCGGCGTAGATCTCGCAGTCATTGGGGAAGTCGGCTGCCGCCTCCTGGCTGTCGGCGCTGTCGTCGAGGCTGTCGATGGAGCTGGCGGCGGTGCTGCGCGCCTCGCTCTCCAAGCCGAGCATGCTGTCGAAGACGCCTCTGGAACGCGCTAACTTGCAAAACCGATTGGTTCAATTCTATTGTACACTTTCAAACCCTCTGATAGCGTAGTTTCCCTCGATAAATTTCATTGTTTCAAAGAATTTCCAAGTCGGTTCCTTCAGAGCCGCTGCGCCACTGCGCTTCTTCTGACGATTCTTGGCGACGCAGAAGGAGTCTCGCAGAGACGTCCACTGCGCCTTACAGAAGCGCGCTGAATTAGTTGCTCAGTGTCGGTGCACAGATTTCCATGTGAACTGTGGAAGTTATAGAAGTGGGCCCCGGTGGGCCCCAGGGGGGGGGGGGGTCTGAACCCACCTCATCTGCAGCTGCAGACGACCCCCACCCTTCCCCCCCCCCCACCGATAGGTGCCCAGCTCACGGAAATTTCGCTAAATAGGAGATCGAATTATTCAAATATCAGGGGATTTCAGTAAATTCATTGTAAACGTAAAGAACCGCAGCTTCTCACAATTTGGAAATATGCATAATTATACTTTAAATATAATGATGGCCGCACACCCGCTGCTTCGCCCATAATTATAATTATACTTTAAATATAATGATGGCCGCACACCCGCTGCTTCGCCACTTTCCAGAGGAAGCTCAGAGCAGACGGAGTCAGCGATCTCGGTCCAGGCGTTGAGCTTGGCCTCGCGGTTCTTGTAGAGGCTGTCCCGCTTGTCCCAGAGCGTCGGGTGCAGCTTCACCGCCTCGATCAGCTCCTCTTTCCACTCGTCGCCGACCTCAAACTTCGCTGACGACAAGGGAATCAGCGTTTTCAGCCCCTTTTTCGGCACTAAAAATCCCCCTGAATTCGTTTTTCACAAATTTAAGGCGCAAAAATTAAAGCACCCACTTTCCTCCGCTTTCGCCATCTGCAACGTTCCTCGTTCCACTGTCAAAAGCGAAAACTCGGTGTTAAACACACAGTGCACGACGAACTAACACCGTTGTTCTTTCAATTATTTGAACTGACACAAATGACACCCGTGACGATCAATTGTTGGCATGTTCGTCAATATTTTGGTGTCCGAACAAGCGGAAGTATAAATCGCATGTTTGCGATGCTCAACTCCTTGTGGGACACCGTGGGACACAGCGGGATCACCATATCCTTCGCCGAATAAAGTGTTTTCTGTATTCAAATTCAACTGTATCGCATCACAGTCGCTGAAACAAGCAGAAGATGAAGCGCAAGATCGAGATCGAATTTGGGGCCGGGACGATGTGCGCGATATCCTACAAGAAATGCAGAGCGGCACATCGGTGCGAAGGGCTCGCGCAGCCGCCGAAAAAATTAGCGTGCGCCAGTCGCAGTCACCAATAATGACGACACACACAATAATGGCGCGCACTGATGACACCTGCCCCAGCTGCACCTTGTACCGCCAGCGACCGCCGTGCCAGCCAGCTGAGCCTGAGAGAGTGCCGCCGCCGTGCCTGACCATCCACCTCAAACGATGTCATTGAACGATTCCCTGTGTGCCAATCAGACGCGTTGCTTTGTCACTGTCACTGAATTGTAGGTTCGATGCAAACTTGAACAAGGTGGGTGTTGTGGTGGACGTACCCAAGCAGTTGGACGTCACGCCCTTCGTCAACGCCGCTGTCGCGCAGCAAGGGGCACTGCCGACCAAGTACCCACTGCGAAGCGTCGTCGTGAGTGCGCGCTCATTTTGTTGAGTGACATCCAACCACAGTTTATGGGTAGTACCACTCGGGGGCCTGCGTCGACAGTGGCCACTACACGGCAGGCTGCTTGGTCGACGAGCTGGACTCCTGGTGGTGGTTCGACGACAGCATCGTCGTGCAGCTTGACGCCGATACCGACCGAGCTCATCTAGTGGTAATCTCATCTGCAGTGTCGATCGTTGTTGCCGCCGTCGACAGGTATTTATTCGCGCATAAAGGTGTATCGTGCCTGGTGTGCTGTGAGACACAGCAAACTCCACCGCCCAGAGCAAACTTGAATTGCATTACTGACGCTGCGAATCGTACTCATGTTTGAATTGGGCGGTTTATTTCGTTGAGCATCGTTTATTTACAGTTGAGCATCGTTAACGCACCGTATAAATTGCAATCTGTCATTTTGTGTCATTTATGCAAATTCTGTCAGTACGAACAAAAAATAACGGAGTATAAACCCAGCTTTACGCTTGCCACAAAACTTTCTTCGTATTGTCTCGAAATGCAAGGCTGAGTGTGCGAGCAACAGCAAGTCGGTGGTCACCTGGTTTGGGTGAGCTCGACCTTGGAGTCGGAGGGGCAGTTGAGGCGCTCGGCGAGCGCCAAGCCGCCATGGCTGGGCGCGGCTGCGAACAGGTAGAGCATCCGACCCGACTTCCACAGCACCGACACGATCAACTCGTCACTGAGAAATTGACGTGTACAGTTGAGGATCGGCGCTGGACAAAAAAAAAATAATAAATCAAAGTCCCTACTTGAGCGGGTTGTAGCAGACGCTGCTGGCGCTGCCGTTGTCGACGGAGAGTCGGTCGAAGACGTGGCCCTCCTCGCTGACGATGAACACCTGAGCAAGACAACGGTGACAGCCCCCTGCCTGTGTCGGCCGAGCCAACTTTTAATAAACGCGCCCACCCCTCCGTTGCTGTCGGAGACGGCGAGCCTGTCGCCGGGCAGGAGGCAGACGTCGATGGGTCGCGTCAAATAATCCGCGCCGAACGCGAAGGAGTGACAGTCGGCGGCAGCTGCGGTCGCTGCGCCGGACGAGGAGGGCGTGGGCTGGCGCTGACGACGGCTGTCGGCGCTCAGCGAGGACGAGGAATGCGAAGAGGTCTGCGCCAGCGCCACCGGCGAAGACCGCGACGTGCCGCGACCGCTCCCTTCGTCCCCCTCAAGCGACACCGACCGTCTCGCGCCCAGCAGCCGCCGTCCCCGTCCCTCGGACGCACTTTTAATTTCGGTAGTCCGCTCATGGGCAGTGTCGCCTCCGCGTACTGACTGGGCGAGCGCTTGGGAGAGGCGGTCGAGTCAGCGTCGTCGTCGGCGACGCTAGAAAAACAACAACGATGGAGTTTACCAGTTGGGAGCGTCGGATAAACACACGGGCGGCGTACATACGGAAGCGCTGACGTGAACAACTACACCCAGTCACCCACGTAAATTGGTCCATGAGCACGCTGCTTTCGTGGTTGCTGCTGGCGGGCGGGTCGAGGCCATCCGGCTTTGAGCCGACCAATGTGCTTTCTGAAAAAAGTTTCTCGATTTCTTCTGGTAGTAGTAGAGCAGCATTACCGTCATGGTCGATATTGTTGGGGGGACGGGAGTCAGCGGAGTCGACGGATCCGGGCGGCGGTGTCATGGCGATTCGGACGTTGGGCTCGAGGGGAAAGCGGCCGGCGCTGTCGCCGGCGCAAAGCAGCGTCCGAGAAGCGCATTTCAGTCGGCGTTGCGCAAACCCAACGGAACCAACCATTGGGCAAGTGCTCCTTCTCGAGACGCTCATCGTCGCCGTCATGGTGGTGGTCGACGGGGTGGTGGTGCGCGAGCAGGCGATCGGCGTCGCACGAACCGACCGAAGGCAGCTCGCCGCAGGCGCTCTGCTCGGCGGCGGTCGACTGTTTCGGGGAGACGCTCAGACGGCTCTCGATGTAGCTGCGACGAGAGAGTGATGCACATGGATGCACAGTCAGCAGGGCTGTTGCACTGACTGACTTGGCGATCTCGTCGACGGTGGGCGCCTTCTCGCCGTGGCCGCGCACGAGGTCGACGGAGCTGCCGAGAATCGCGAACGACCGCTGGGCGCGCAGAAGGGAGGGCGTCGTCGTCGCGGACGCCTTGCGGCCGTTCGCCTCGCGGAGGGCGGCGGTCGTGAGGAGTTTCGCGAGCGCCGCCGTGGGCGCCAGACGCGCCGCCTCCGTGAGCAGTGCGTCGAGGCGCGTCTGCTCGCCTTCCGCGCCGCCCTCGTCGTCGGCAAGATCCACGGTCGAGTCGTGACGCGAAGGCCGTCGCGACTGGAGAGCGGAGGAGCGCTTGTGCGTGACGGGCGAGAGACTACCGGCGCCCGCCATGGGCGACAGGTCCGCCAGCGACGTGGCGCCCAGCGCCCTGAAGAAATGCCGAACCATCAAACGCGCCGTCCAGCCATACCCATAACAAGCATCGACAAGGAAGTACAAGTACCTCAGCAACGCCTGGACCTTCTGTCGATTCAAGTTATTGATTGCTTCCATGCGAGTTTTCGACCGCTGCATCAGCACCTGCTCCAACTACAACGTCAGAGTGCGTGATAGCGCGATGACAAGACAAGCAAGACGGGCAACCTTTAGCAAGGAATCTACGGAATGAGAAAACTGACATGCGTGACGAACTCGGCGATGGCAACCGCCTCGTCTGCGGCTAGCGCCTCACGAGCTCGACTCGCCTGTTCCAGCGCCTGAAACACAAACCTAGTCGTGCGTCGTGACGCCCACGCATGCCAGTGCGTTGCGATCTAAGTTGACCGTTGCAGCACAGTGTTATGCAGATGCAGATGCGATTCCTTGCGGCTCACCAATGCGGCGCCCTTCAGCACCTCTTCTCGTCTCCATGGCGCCGTCCTGTGCTCCGTATGGCGGTTGTTCAAGTAGCACCGTCTGAAAGCAGTCCCAGTGGTCGACAGATATGACATGAACATGATGACGCAATACCCTCGGCCTCGTCATACACCGCACACGTGAGTAACGCATCATTCGCCCGCACACGAAGGCTACGCAAAGAACGCGAGAGGTGGAAGGAGACGCACTCAAGGGCGGATCTAGGGGGGGGGGGGGCGAAAGGGGCGATCGCCCCCATAGCTGGGCGGATTGCGTGTGGGGCGGGCGGGTAGGCGAGGGGCGAAAGGTGGGTGGCAGGCGAGGGCGAAGGGCAAGTGGGTAGGCGAGGGGCGAAGGGTGGGCGCTAAGTGATGGGCGAAGGTCAAGCGCGAGCAGGCAGGCCAGGGAGGTTTAGCAGATGTCTTTGTTTCCTTTAGATTAACGCGCTACTAGGGATGAGAATTTTTTTTTTAACCTTTCTTTTTTAAAAAAAAATTTCTTTTTTAAAAAAAAAAAGTTGGTCGATTTTTTTTAAATTAAAAAAAAAAAACTTTTTTTTTGTCGCGAGAGCGCACCGCGTACGCTTCCCTCGTGACTTACCGAGACGGCGTTTACTGTACGTCCTCCGCTTTCTTTTGCGGCCTCTTCCCTGCTCCCCACTACCTTTTGGTTGGTTATGATTGTTTGAGTTGCGTTTCGCGCGAATTATTTTGAAAATGTTTTTGAAGTAGAATGGCTGCTTCGTGTGAGCTGTTGATTGCAAACGTGGCGTTGCCGAGTTCTCTCTCTTCCCTCTCCTCCTCCTCCCCCCCCCCCCCTTCCCGCCCTCCCCCGCGGGGGTGTCCCCAGTTGCTTGCCGAGTCGAGTCGGCGAGAAGAAGAGCTGCTGTGGCGCCATTTCTGTCGAACCTTTTTGGCTGGATTGTTCAAGTCAAGGTCGGGATGGATGGATGTATACGTCAGAATTTCATTTACCGTAAAATCGGTTTTAAGCGTCTCCGTTGAATTTATCTACCTTTTGTAGCGACCCACAACCACAAGTGAATTTGCGTTTAAAAATAAATTCCAATAATTTTAACAATTTTTCAATAAATTTCAATAGATAGTCTTCCTTCCTGGTGTTAGCCAAAAGCAAGTGATTGACTGCGCGACACGACACGCACACATTCAGAGGACCCCTGGCCCTGTGCCCCGATCTCGTCGCTTAATACCGATTTTACAGTATTGTATGCAATATGCATGCATCATAGCATGATGACATGAGAATAGGTGAGTGTGAGTGTGGGGTGAGTGAGTGAGTGTGACGGATTAATCGCCATTTTTCGGAAGTACTTGTTCTTGTGCACGTCTAAGTCGACTTGTTGTAATGCTCAAAATATGATCTGCCAGTATTTTGCCATTATTGCGATATCACTTTTCTTGAAGCTTCAAAAAAAGGAAATTCAGGGGAGGGGTTGGGTTCTGATGCCGATAATCGATCAGTCTTTCGGGAAATGGTAGTGACCCCTCCCCCATATATCCCCTCCCTGGACAGGTATCCGTATGATCTTTTGTATGATTTCAAAAACTGGTTTGCAATTGCAAGAGAACGTAAGGGGGCGGAGATTGCAGCGCCTTCAATGGTGCACGGGTTGTTTTTGCGTTTCCCAAACGGGCGTTTTAGTTGATGTTTCGACATAAAATCCCTTACCTTAATTAGCCACTGCTCGGTACTTAATGGTTGGAATTTCGCAGGTGACATTGAATAAATGGGGTGGGGATATTGCTGTTTGCAGAACTGTGCGCTAATGAGCCATGGGGATTTCGCAGCAAGCATGCTGCACTGCGCGTTAGAAGATTGGTAGGTATTTCGGTGTGCAATTTGAATTACAGGGCAATTTCAGTTTGGTTGGAGGTGGGGCGGCGGGGGGTTTCGGATTTGGTCTGGAAATTCTTGGGCTGACTTCCTGAGTGTGCGTTTGGCTGTGGCGTGTGCTTGATTCAACGTGTGTGTCTGCAGGTGAGCTGCTGCGCGACGTGGATTCCCTCTTCAAGGACTGCTCTGTGACGGGACGCCCCTGTCCGTGTGGCTCGGCCACGGCAAGGGCTGCGGCTTCGGCCAACGACGACACAGTGAAGGTGGGCTGCGTCGCATCTACGTATGATCTGAAATTATTGGGGTATTTTAATCTGAAATTATTTCGCGGTTTGGTAAGCTGTACGATATGGGCTTGGGGTGCTCCTCCCCTCCCCCCTATAGTGACAAGTGCGATCTGAGAATGCGCAGGTTCAGCGACAAACCCACAGCCCCTTCCAGTACGTGAAAGAGACGTCATACAAACGTGTTTTCGTTCAGGTGCGCATCTCCGTGGGCAGACATTTTCGACCGCCACACCACACTGGCGTGGCAACTCATTCTATGTTGTTTTGCCGCTCGCTGACCGCCCACAAGCTGCGCCGACATCTGCTTGCTTGACAGCTGGCCGAGCGGGACGTCTTGGAGTCGGCGTGCCTCTGCTACCAGCAGCGCCTCTTCCCCACCGGCATCTTCACTGGATTTCATGGGCATGAAGCTTGCGATGAAAGTTACAGTGCGTGCGTCTCCCATTCCCCTCTCTCTCTCTGTATACCTACCCCCCCCCCCCCCTCGACACTTCCGATCTTGTAAGGGCACCGCGACTGCACCTTTTGACTAGCTCAAATCTCGCCCGTGCCTAGATGCTGGAATGCGTGTGCTAGCTGGTGTTAGCATCCTGAATGGTTCGTTGAAAGTGAAATCGTTTCGGGTAGGTTAAACCCGTCGTGCGTGTTGTGGTGTAGGCTGTCCTGTCGTTGGAAGCGAACGAATTCTTTTGGGCGATGGTCTTTGGGCAAGCACAAGCGCAGCATGCACGCACGCATCACGCGCGCATCCATCGCAAGCAGGCGCGCACGCACGCGTTTCGCCTACGCCCCCTCTTTCTGCGCCCCGAACGGCAACATTGTACGGTGTACGTACATGCTGACGCAGTAGTGCAAAATATCGGCATAGCTCGCTATTTTCCCAATAGGGTTGATGTGCGTGCGTGCGGTGCGTGCGTGACGGTGCGTGCGTGTCGTTGCGTGCGAGCGTGCGTGACAGTGCGTGCATGTCGGTGCCTTCTGCGTGCGTGCGTGCGTGACGGTGCGTGCGAGCGTGCGTGACAGTGCGTGCATGTCGGTGCCTTCTGCGTGCGTGCGTGACGGTGCGTGCGAGCGTGCGTGACGGTGCGTGCGTGCGTGCGTTACGGTGCGTGCGTGCGTGATACTAATCAAATGAGTCGTAGAAGGCTCACGGAGAGCAGCGCACTTTTGGCCGCAAAAAGCTAACTGTATTTGTTTAGAACGTTAATGCGTCTTTTGGTCACTCAAAGGGCGCCCTATCCGTTCTACAAAGCAAGTGTGGCTTTCGCCGGTGAAATGAGCTGGGAAGACGGCTGGCAACGTTGCTGAGATGAAATCCGAATCAAATGAGCGGTAGAACGCTTGTGGAGATTACGGCGCACTTTGAACCACAAAAGCCAACTGTATTCGCTATTCGTTTAGAACGTTAACGCGTCTTTTGCACTCTAAAATAGCACCTTACTCGTTCTCCACACCAACGATCGCTTTCGCCGGTGAAATGAGCTGGGAAGACGGCTGGCAACGTTGCTGAGATGAAATCCGAATCAAATGAGCGGTAGAACGCTTGTGGAGATTACGGCGCACTTTGAACCACAAAAGCCAACTGTATTCGTTTAGAACGTTAACGCGTCTTTTGCACTCTAAAATAGCACCTTACTCGTTCTCCACACCAAGGATCGCTTTCGCCGGTGAAATGAGCTGGCAATACGGCTGGCAGCGTTGCAGAGATGAAATCCGAATCAAATGAGCTATAGAAGGCTTATGGAGATTACGGCGCACTTTGAACCGCAAAAGCCAACTGTATACGTTTAGAACGTTAACGCGTCTTTTGGACTCTAAAATAGCACCTTACTCGTTCTACACACCAAGGATCGCTTTCCCCTGTGAAATGAATGGGGAAGACTGCTGGCTGTGTTGCAGAGATGAAATCCGAATCAAATGAGCGGTAGAAGGCTCACGGAGCTGGGGCGCGCTTTTGACCGCAAAAAGTGAACTAAGTGTATGTGAGAAGGTGTACGCGTCCGTGACATTCAGTCTATATCAGGGTGTACGCGTCAGCGTACAACCCTAATATGTGACGACTTGTCCGCGCGAGAATTCGGATTTTTGATCGCCTATAACTTTTGATTGGCTGAACCGATTTCGGCGCGTTCAAAATTTCAAAAGAAGCGCACTCACGGGGGGACCGTACGTGCCACAGCGCGTTGCAGTATTGCTGCGCGTTAAGGGGGTACGCCCGAAAATGTTTCCGAAAAGTGTCTTTTTTTTTTTTTCGTGTTCTCCTCCCAGTTTTTGGAGCGCCACTCGCTAGTGCCATGGGCAATTGGAATGAAACTTGGCATGTGTAAGCGACCCATGATGGCAATTTTGCGTACCAAAGGAATCGTCTCTGCGTCCTACCAAACTCGAGATATCGCCGATTATATGCGTTTTTTCGGACATAGTCGTTTTTTTGGGGTGGTTTCCACCAAGAGTAAATCTCGAAAAAGTGCCCAATTAACCCCCAAATTTTTTTTGATTTTCTTGAACAGTTTCTTATGGAAAGTTTATGCCCAGTCACTGAACCTAAAACTTCGCTCCTGATAATGAGTTATTAGCAATTAAAAATATCGGCCAAAAAGTTTGTCCTTAATAGGCGCGCTAAGGGCTTATCACAGAGCTTTGCTATAAAGGAAAAAGTTGTTCGGCATGACCTGGAATAGACCCCTTTTGACAATTGGACCAAATTGAACGCACCAAAATGCCTCTCCCCATTGTACCGAAAACGAAAAATGGCGATATTTCGGTGTGGTTACATCGGAGGGCATTAACATCAATAATAAAGTTGATTGCGTTTCGATGGCGAACATTTCATTCCTTGGAGTCGACACCCTACGACGCACCAAAATAATTTTACTTCTGGAATAATCGATAAATATCGATATGGGTAGGTCGGATCACTTTGGCTAAAACACGGAAGTTGACCGCCTGCACGTGTAGATCATTTTGTTTCTTTACACCGCTATGCTCCGACTAACCAATATGGCACTGCAGATGTGCACGCACGCACGCACACCATCAAATGGGCTGCTTCACAAAAAACTCGATGTGGGTACGTCGCATCACTTCGGCTAAAACACAAAAGTTGACCGCCTAGTTATAGCGATCATTTTGATTCTTTACACCACTATGCTACGATGCAGCAATATAGCACAACTGCACGCGCCCGCACGCACGCACGCACACACACACAATTATCCGCAGTGGCTTCTGTTTGTAGTTTCTCTGCATGCTGTGCCATTTGCTTATTGGTCATCCTGCTTTGTATCATTTGCATGACAATTAGTTGTGCACAACTTTGGTCAACCAAAAAAATACATGCGTACCTATTTTCAATCCACATGCTCACATTCTGTATGATGAGTGTCTCCTACTGCACTCGAGGGATTCTACCGAACACGCTACATATGTCATACATGGTACATAAGTCGTGCATGCGTGCGTTCGTACATGCATGCATGTGTGCGTGCGTGCCTGCGTGCGTGCGTGCGTGCGTGCGTGTGCCTGTATAGGTTTTACGCATCGATGTTTGTCTTATGAAAAAACACTGTATTAAGGAAAAATTTGCAGGCGGCTGCAAAAAAAAAGGTGAATATGTGACGCTCTTTTGTTGGAGCCCAGTTTGAAAAAGAGGGGTATCTATTAAGGCATGCCTCATTTATGTATAGCCACTTATGCGTTGCAGCTGAATCAACTTCAGTTTGAACAAACCGTGTATAAAAACCGAACCAAACGCAGCAACACGTCACATATTCGGCACTTTTTTTGTGTGAGCCATCTCACTCACCCAAAACGCAACAGCAATCCTTTACCATTGACCTGGCACAGCCAAAGTTCCTACATAAATAATCGGCACCTTGCTAGCATTTGTGAGATGTGGATTGCCACTACAGTTCAGTTAGTGATGTGTAGGTATGCATACGGTACTGGCTCCATTCGTCATTCCCTTTTTGGCATTTCACCCAATAACGCTCTGCTCATATACAACGTGTTTGTATATGAGCAGAGCGATCTGCATAGTGGTCCATGTGCAAGACCCTGGGGTCCTTCCTGCCTGTCTCGCAACCACGTGGCGTTTAGTCGTGCGGCATATGTGAATGCAGGGTGTTCCAGTCCAGTTAGGTCCTATAATTGCCACTGCTCCTTTCTTATGCACGCGAACACAAAAAGTGCCGAATATGTGACGTGTTGCTGCGTTTGGTTCGGTTTTTATACACGGTTTGTTCAAACTGAAGTTGATTCAGCTGCAACGCATAAGTGGCTATACATAAATGAGGCATGCCTTAATAGATACCCCTCTTTTTCAAACTGGGCTCCAACAAAAGAGCGTCACATATTCACCTTTTTTTTGCAGCCGCCTGCAAATTTTTCCTTAATACCTATGTATAGTGACATTTCACGTCGTCCCAACTGGGCTTCATCGCGAATTCATTATACAATTAACGCGGTTGCCACTCACTGCCTCTATCGTGAGAAATCGGCGGTCTTTCACACTGTAGGTACATTCGCTTAGGCTTAGGCTTTGATGTTATTCTAATAGGGGTCTGTAGCTGAAATGCCAAAAGGGGCTTACGTTGCGTACGGTAATAAACAATTACAAGTCGACACAACGATTGTTGTCAAGCTCGAGAATATGTCAATCTAGTCTAGTTTTGAACACATATATTATGTTAAATGACGAGTGAATGTTATGCCGCGGTCCTGGCACACCAAAATATCCACTCGGAAAAGAAATTTTTTTTTTTAATTTAAAAATTTTTTTTTTAAAAAAAGAAAGTTTTTTTTTTAAATAAGAAAACTTTTAATTTAAAAATTTTTTTTCCACATCCCTACGCGCTACCCATACATGCAAATTTTTCCTGCGGCCCTGTCCTGTAGTGAGCGTACAGGTCACTCTTGGACTTGGGACTCCTTTTGGGGGCAGGATATAGGATTCCCTAACCAAAAAAATTTTGCCTGCGGCGCTGAGGTGAGCACGCCCTTGGGGGAAGTCAATGCTCAGTTCTTGGCGAACCTGGCCAACTGTGGCGAATCCAGGGAGGGCGGGGGTGGGGAATTCTCCCTCCCAAAATCGAGAATCCAGGGCGAAGGGGGGAGGGCTGGGCCGTAGAAGAAGAAACGTGCCTAGCGAAACTACTTTTCCGCATAAAAATGCGTGTAGGTGGTCGAAAAGCGCAAAAATTTTCGTCTGCGGCGCCGATTTTATCTATTACTTGTCAATAATGACCGATTGTGTGCCCAAAACATCGACGAAATGACCCAGCATCTCTAAATATCAACAGGGTTCCCCCTCCCCAAAAATTTCTGGATCCTCCACGGCTGGCCAACAGGCCAATTAAAATCGCTCCACAGTTAATTTTTTAAAGAAAGAAGGCATTGAGAGATGTAGAATTAGCACAATTTTCGCCTGAGGCGCAGTTAATTTTGCACAAAGCGTAACAAAATTTGCATGACTTTCAGAGCGTAAGTGATGCCAAAAAGTTAAAAATTTTGCCTGCGGCGCCATTTGTGTGCATGCAACGCAAAAAATACGAATAAACTAATAGTCAAATTGTGGCTAGTTTTTTCACCCTCTTCGCAAAACAAATTCCTGGTTCCCGAAAAATGTACGCCGGTGCTGCTACCTACATAGGTCTAATTGTGGCCGGTTCCATGGGGTAGGCTCGTTCGCCCCCCTAGCCGAAAATTTCTAGATCCGCCCCTGGACGCACTGGCAGATGGCGTGCGTGCAGGAGCGGCACCACCAGGCCTTGTCGGGCGGCCAGTCGGCGCGGCAGTCGGCGCAGAGCACCGTCAGCGACGTCGGCGTCGTCTCGGCGACCTTTGCGGCCTCGTCGACGTCCAGTAGCGCTGCTGTCGTGTCCATTGTCCGCGAGCCTGCCTGCCGTCCAACGAGAGGAGGAGGCGGCGGCGGCGGCGGCGGGCCCGCGAGAAAGAAATCCGAATTCCCAAGGCGCCGGCCGGCGGCTCGCGTCGTGTGGCGTTGCTGCGCGAGGCGCCGCCGGGCCGGAGGCTCCTCCCCTTCGTCGGGTGACGCCGGGGCCGCTCTCCCGTGTCGCACTCGCCGCGGCCGCCGCTGCCGGTGTCACGTAAAATTTCTCCCCCCCGTAAAAAATTCCCCCCCCGGGAAAAATTTACCGGTAAATTTCTCCCCCTTTGTAATATTTTTCCCCCACTCCAGGCTTCGTAAACAAGGCTTCCAATGCACGCGAGGCGTTTGAAATGCACGCGTAACACCACAAACAGTACAAGTACAGTCAAGTGCGCGTAGTCCGGATCGTTTGGGCTGTCCGCATTTCGGTCGAGGACGTCCGGGTCAAGGACAAGGCCCGCTCTCGATTCCGAGTCCGAGCAATGAAAGGCGTCGGTCCTCGTGCAGCCTGGACTGCCTTTTCAGTGATCCAAGCGAGCGAGTAACGCGAGCATGAATTCTGTCTCCTCCAGTGGCTTGAGCTGCGCCAGGTTTCGTTCTCTTCTAAGGGACAGCTCATGTGGAGGGAGCGTGTCACGCCATGGCGCCCAACAGCACTTTGGCAGAGAGAGCGAACCCAAGTCCCCTACATAATTCGGTCCAGTACGCCGCTCCAGTCGAGACCACTACTGGTCAAGATATATATGTTTATGTTTTCCGTCTATCCCCAACAATTGCGATTGAATTTCCTGTCTTGTCAACTCGCAGACGCCTGTGAAAAATGAAAGCGCGTGACAATAGATTAAGTTTCATTTGAGTAAGAATAAAACCACACCAACAATTGCCGAATCGGCCATTGTTGGTTCATTCGACGCTTTGGCCTATTCGTCACCTTGGCCCATTCGACGCCCAATCAGGTTTGATTTATTGTGATTATCTGCGGCGTCCATCTCCACTCTCTCTCTGATCAGGAAATGTGGGGCCGGAGAGCGTGGGCGGGCTCGCGGTGGCGACAACACGGCGACCCGGGGCGCGAGTGCGTGCGTCGACCGCTCCGCCCTGTGGCTCGCGTGTGTGCGCAGGTCGAAGACAGCGGCCCTCGTCTGCCTCGACTGCGATTGGCCGTGGCTAGCAGCACCAGTCGATCTCGAAACGGCGGGCTGGCGGCGCACCAACGTCGTCGTCGACTCTGAATCGCTACAATGCGCGCTCGGCTCTCAGGAGCGCGATGCTCCCGTTATTTAACAGAGGACTGCGAGCGAGCAGAGCAGCGTGTACTCCCTGTCGCTGTCAGCGCTTGGCGACGCGTGTCGAAGAGCAACCAGCGGCTGTGGCGTCTCGAGCGGCACCGGCGTCGTTTGTAGTGTGCAGCCGTGTGGTCGTGTGAGCGATGCGAG
The DNA here is from genome assembly GCA_030248085.1 of Paralinhomoeus sp. GSCO2_6. Taxonomy (NCBI): domain Eukaryota; kingdom Metazoa; phylum Nematoda; class Chromadorea; order Monhysterida; family Linhomoeidae; genus Paralinhomoeus; species Paralinhomoeus sp. GSCO2_6. The sequence goes on from JASAMY010003822.1 coordinate 111,322, forward strand.
ACCCGCGAACAACGGTTTGTCGCAATACGACGCTGCACAGTCCACCACACGGGAGTCGGTCGGTGGAAGAGAAAAGAGAAAGGAAGGGGGAAAAGCAACCGACTGACGATAGCACGGAGAAGTCGCCGACGCGGCGCACTCTGCGTGGGCGTACGAAGGGGGGAAGGAGGGAAGGAGGGAAGAAGACAAAGAGATGCGAAGGTGGCGTGAGCGGTTGGCACGAGTACGCCACGGGTGCAAAGGGGGGGGAAGGTCGTAAGTGCAAAGGCGACAGTTTGAACGTGCGCGCCGCTGCGGATACGGTAGGAACGAGCAGCGCGGGCACACAGGGGGTCGGTACGAAATATAGCGGAGAAGAACGCACCGAAATACGACCACCACAGGTCCCCGGCACACCTGGCCTTCCTACGGCAAGGCCACGCATCGGCACGCCCCACAATCGTACGCAAAACGAAAACTCAAAGTCGACAATATGTCACCGGCGAAGGGAGAGAGGCGGGTGACATCTGGAGAGGGCGACAAAAGAGAGAGGGAGAGAGAGCACGAGCAGCAGGGATTGGAAGTCGTCTGCAGCTCGGTCGTCGCCTTGTCGCCCTACTTACTTTGTACGGCTCGGGCCCAGCGGCGTCGTCGGTCAACTTGGCGGCCAGTGAAGTCTTCATCCCAGCGTGGCCCTTGCTTGTGTCGCTGAGATGGGGAACCCCGTTGCTGTAGTAGAGCGGGCTCTGCGGTCTGGAGGAGTTGTGACTGCTTGCGCCGATGCCACCAGTACTGCTGCCGATGTACTGCATCTCCTTGCCGCGAAGCAGCTCCTCCTCGATCTCGGACACACGTTTGTCGATCAAGCGCAATCGCATGTCAACAAAGTCCGAGCGCCCAACAGGCTCACCGCCCTTGTCCTTGGTCTGCATCCTCGTCTGCTGCAGGTCGCCCGGCACGCCTTCAAGGCGTTGCCCACCGTCCCCGGCGCTACCAAGCGTCGAAGTCGGGGGAAGCCGTCGCAGGCGCTTCCTGCCCACTGGCTTGGAAATGGCCGAATCCTCGTCCAGCGGTCGAATGAGCGGGCATCCTTCGGGTGAGAACGCGACAACCAAATGCGGCCTTTGATGGGCCCATCCGCTGCCGTCTCGCAACCGCCATTTGACAATGTCACCCTCCATGAGCGATCCTTTCTTTCTCCTGGGCTGCTGACGTTCGCCAGACAGCGTCGGTACTACTGCTGGTGCACCCACCGCTGCCGCTGGCGCGCACAGGGTGTGCAAAAATGAGATTCGTCCGGGCTCCGGTGGGAAAGTGACAGTGGGAGTGCTGGCTGCCACTTGCGGCGCTGTCGATGTCGGCACGGCTGAGCCCGGTGTGGGTCTCGCCTGCGTCTGCGCCATCGTCTCCCCGTACTGCTGGTCCTTGCTCCCTGACAAAGTCGGCACAAAGCTGACTTGAGGGGGTGGTCGCCTGTTGTCGTCACAACGCGGCTGCGCTGCCCACTGGGGCGTGACAGGCGACTGCCAGGAACTGCCCCACTGGCCAAGTGGCGACATCGATCCGTGTCCGTTGTAGTGAAAGGCCTCGTCCTCATGGCCATTGTAGTAGGGTCGTCGATCCGAGAAGTAGCCACGCATGGCGCGCATTCCTCCTCCGCGGCCACGCCCGTTCCCTCTGAACGGCTGGAAGCCTCGATTCGGGTTGCCGAATGAGCCTCCGTCTCTGCGCCTGAACGGCGGCGCACATGGCCCGTTCGGTGACCAATTCTCCTCGTTCCTCGTCGGCTCCTTCCTTTCGAGAAGCGCCTTGCGCTGGTACTCCGTGCGCAACCAGTTGATCTGCATTGCGAATGGCTGCGCGCTGGACGTCAGGATGCGCGTCTCCTCCACAGGCAACTGCTGGTGCAGTTTCATGAGAACCATGTTCTCGCGCTGCTCCATCGACATGTCGGGAAAGCCAAGTCGGAGGTAACCCAGCACGCGTGCTGTGAAGTCACCGATGTTCTCCGATTGTGGATCCCACAGCGCTGCCGTATACGCGCTCATGTAGTAATACGGCTGCAGCTGTGAGTCGAACTGCTTGATGATCCGGTCCTTGAACTCGACGTATGCCAGCACCCCCTCAGCTTCGGCGAGCTGAGTGTGCGCATAGTCTCCGGCCAACTCGTCGAGGTAGCCCAGTGCCACGCTGACCTTTCGCTCCTCCGGCACATCGCATGCCTCCATGTACACGTCAAGATCACGGAACCATCGACGGATGTCCGTGTTCTTACGCTTCCCGTCAAACACCTTGGGACGGGGCAGCTCCACTCGAAATCGGCCCTCCTCGCGTCGTCCGAGAGCGGGTGGCACGCTCTCCATCGACCGTGGCACAGAAGCCACTGCTAACTGCGGTCCACTCGTGAACTGCCCTGCCGGCAAGGCCGGCACCAATGCTCGCTCCATCTGCCGAGAGGCCTCCTGGCCTGTTGTGTACGCCGGCACGGTAGACGCGGTGGCGCCGGCCACGGCCGCGGCCGTCTGCCCACCCGTCTCCGTCGCAGCCAGTGGGTCTGGCGGCCAGCCCAAAGGCGCTGTCGCTCCCTCCGTCGCTCGCAACGCGCGCAGGCGCTCGTCCGCCTGCCGCTGCAGGTACTCAGCCTGCTGCCGCTGCTTGAGAATCTGCTGCATCTCGAGGCGCCGAGCGTCCGTCGCTCGCTGCTCCTCCGTCGGTTGTCGCTCCCGCAAATCCGTGCCGACTGCACTCGCCCGCAACACAGAGGGGCCATCATAGACGCTCTGCCCGTTGACTAGGCGAGTCAAAACGTCCTCGATCCGCTCCATCCGCGCGTCGGCATGAGCGTCGCGCTCGGCCATCACTTCGTTGATATTAGCCCGCAGCTGCTCAGCTGTGACAGGCCCTAGGCCAATGTCCGATCCGCGTGACGACGCGCGCGATCGTCCGCTCTCAGTGCAGTGCCGCTGTCCTCGTCCGTGCTCGAGCACCGAAGGTGTCGACTGCACGCGCTCCTCGTCGTCGCCGCCGAGCGGCTGCTGCTGCGTCCACTGCTCCCAGCGCCGGCCATCGTCTCTGCCGCGCTCGTCGCGCCGCGTGTGCTCGGCCCCAGCCGTGCGCGAATCGACATGTCGTCGACTGCCAGCCAAAGCCACGAGTGGCGGCTGCTGCTGCGACTGCGACTGCGACTGCGTCTCCATCGTCTGCTGCGTCGGCGGCGCCTCGGCGCGCTCTCCACCGACCCGTCGGCTCGCGTGCCGACTCTCCTCCGTCGTCTGCTGCTCCAGCGCTTCGGTGCGCTCATTTACGGGTCGCTGGCGCGTCTGCGCCGCCCGCTCAATCACCGCCGCCTTCTTACGAAGGGCCAAGGCGTAGTGCTTCTCGCACATCTGGTAGATCTCTATCCGCTCCTTCCTCGACTCGGCAATCCGTCTCGTCGTCAGACAGACGTGCCGCAGCTTCTGATCGCACGTCTCCTCCTCGTCGTCGTCGCCAGGACAAGACGACCACGCGTCAAATGTCTTCCAAGCATGGCGTGAGCCACACACACCAAGCAAGGAACATTGACCACCGGCGCTTCAGTGCGCCTTCTCCCGTCGACAGGATCGCCGTCGGCTCCGCCCGTCAGGGCCCTCCGGTCGCTGTCGTCGCTCCACTCCTCGCCGTCGACAGAATCGCCGTCGACTCCGCCCCTCAGGGCCCTCCGCGACGTGCCGTCGCCAGTGCCGCCCTTCGAAGGCTTCCACACTCTATCGTCAAAGGTGCCGCCTGTCAAAGGCTTCTTCTGCACCGTGCCTTCGCTGGCACCGCCCATTGAGGGCCTCCGCTCGCTCCTGTCGTCGATCCGCTCTGCCGAGGCCGACCGCGCTTTCGGTGCGCGGCCTCCACCTCCCGTCTGACTTCGAGTCAGCACCGGCGCATTCGAGCGCCGCGCGACCGTCTCACCGTCGTCCCCTGCAGGCAAGCAAGGGAACGACGAGGACGCCGCCGTGTCCGCAGACACCGCAGACATCGTCTGCTCTTCTGCCGGTCCACTTGCTCGCAGCCTCTCGCCGTGGCCTCCACTGTGGGGCCGGAGAGCGTGGGCGGGCTCGCGGTGGCGACAACACGGCGACCCGGGGCGCGAGTGCGTGCGTCGACCGCTCCGCCCTGTGGCTCGCGTGTGTGCGCAGGTCGAAGACAGCGGCCCTCGTCTGCCTCGACTGCGATTGGCCGTGGCTAGCAGCACCAGTCGATCTCGAAACGGCGGGCTGGCGGCGCACCAACGTCGTCATCAACTCTGACTCGCTACAATGCGCGCTCGGCTCTCAGGAGCGCGTGCTCCCGTTATTTAACAGAGGACTGCGAGCGAGCAGAGCAGCGTGTACTCCCTGTCGCTGTCAGCGCTTGGCGACGCGTGTCGAAGAGCAACCAGCGGCTGTGGCGTCTCAAGCGGCACCGGCGTCGTTTGTAGTGTGCAGCCGTGTGGTCGTGTGAGCGATGCGAGACCCGCGAACAACGGTTTGTCGCAATACGACGCTGCACAGTCCACCACACGGGAGTCGGTCGGTGGAAGAGAAAAGAGAAAGGAAGGGGGAAAAGCAACCAACTGACGATAGCACGGAGAAGTCGCCGACGCGGCGCACTCTGCGTGGGCGTACGAAGGGGGGAAGGAGGGAAGGAGGGAAGAAGACAAAGAGATGCGAAGGTGGCGTGAGCGGTTGGCACGAGTACGCCACGGGTGCAAAGGGGGGGAAGGTCGTAAGTGCAAAGGCGACAGTTTGAACGTGCGCGCCGCTGCGGATACGGTAGGAACGAGCAGCGCGGGCGCACAGGGGGTCGGTACGAAATATAGCGGAGAAGAACGCACCGAAATACGACCACCACAAAAGGTGACGCAGGACCCTCTGTGTGCAAAAGCCATCCAACCGCCTTGCGTATTGACCATCCGCCGAGGAGAGACAGTAGGGGGGAAGAATGTCACGGAGGGGGGAAAAATATAACGTGCAAAATCTTCCCGGGGGTGAAGAATATACCGTTATATTTTTCCCGGGGGGAAGAATTTACCGGTAAATTTTTCCCGGGGGGGGAAGAATATTAGGGAGGAAAAATTTTACGCTGCACCGGCAGCGAAGCGACGCTGTTGACCGTGGATCAACAAAGGAGGAAGAAGCTGCGCCGCCGCAGCCCCGCCGCGCGACTTGAGAAACAATCGAGAACCAGCCGCGAGCGCCGGGTAATTCGCCGAAACCGTCACCCGTACGCTCCTCCACCCGCGCGGCCTTCCAAACGAAGTTCAATCGAACCGCCCGTACCTGTACAGTAAGCGCAATAAAGTGGGCAATAAATAAAAGTTGACTTTTCTTTCTTTACGAGCTTCCGTTCGAGTATGGGAGCAGTGGACGAACTCCTAAAAAGTGGGAGGTTCCGTTCCGTCAACAATTGAGCCTACGGTACGGCGCTAGTCTCGAATAGCTTCCGTATCGGCTCTTCGACCCGCAATGTCGATTCACAAGCGCAATTATCTGTGTTGTGGTGAGGGGTGTAAAAATAATGTGCGGCGTGCGAGAAGGCATTGGATTACAAGATGGTGGACCGGTTCTGGCGGTGCGGGCGATTGCGCCTCGTCAGCGGCGTGTCAGAATTCGTTGGCGTTAGCGGCGACGCGCAGTAGTGCGTCCTTTACGTGTCAGAGACAGCCGCAGCGGTGTCCGCCTATTTTTGCTTGGACCGCGCGACAGAGTAAACAGTTCTCGACGTGCAGAAACCGATGGATCAACCGCCCCCTCTGACGCGCTCCCCCGCGATCCACGAACAAGAGAGCAATCGCTCGGGACGAGCACGCACACAGTCATCGCTCAATTTTGGGGGATTATTGGCGGTCTATGCCCTCTAATGATGTTGGGCGAAATCCCAGTTGCACTACACCACTCAAAACTGCACGCACTCTCTTTTCTGTTCGCTGCTAAACGTGAAACGGGGAAATACAATGGCCGACGGATTCATTGTCATCGCCTCTCTGGCCTTGTTGTCCATGGCAACGTGCCAACAAAGAATTTGTGCGTAAGCCAGCCACTGCTAGAGATGTTGGCATGTAGGTAAGACTGCTATACGAATTTGAATGCAAACGATTTTCAGTGCTAACGTGCCCACCTGTGCGAATGTCCGTACCATGCCGCGGGGGAATGTCGTCTCTGCGTAGTGGCTGCTCCAAGGACGATGACTGCACCAGCGGCAGAAAGTGCTGTCCCACTGGGTTCTGCACCAAGAAGATGTGCAGAGTGGCCAAGAAGTCCTACAGCAACGAGTGGGCTTGTCATTTACGGCGGCGCAATCGGTGACGGTGCCCGCTGATGAATTCAGACCGGTCGATTTGGAGACCGACCCGTCTGCGACACCGCCGCCGCTCTCGACGCCATCGACGACCTACGCGTCGATTACGTCGGTGGATTCAACAACGATCGCGACGCCCTGGCCGCCGACGCCTCCGTCTACGACTCCGCAGATGCCATGTTCGACGACCACGTCTACGGCGTATACGCAACTACCGCTTACGACACAAGGTTTGTTTGCCGCAGTGAGTTGCTCAATCGAATGTGAAATCACGCGAAGTGCACTACAGGGCCGATGCCGTGCGCGCCGGGCTGCTACTTTCCCCCAGCACGTGAGCTTTTCCATCTACCTAGCACTTGTCCAACAAATGTTCCGCTAGCGCACAAACGCTGTGAGAGAAAAGAAAAGACAATAGAAGCAGTAGAAATTGCATGCTGTGGTACGTAACGTTAAAGTTGTTGCAATAAAAGCTTTCAGAACCAAAAACGACAGTCTCTACTAATGGCGACGACGACAATGCCGAGAATTGCGGCGACTGCAAAGATGAGGAGGACGACGAACTGGAAGGTGACCGTCCTCTCTTTGCGAGTTTTTTTAAGCTCCATAACTACATAGCTGTATGCACATACATTTACTTACGGTATGTAGCCGCCCAAAGTAGATGCTGCCTTTGCTTTGCTTCTGCTGCTACATACTGAGAAGAACAAGAACAACCCAAAACACCCACAAAAGCGTATACAGACGAAACCAAATTACCAATTCAAAAGAACTCAAAGTGGCACTTATAGCCTATGCAAACACCGCAGAATAAAAGTCCCGGATAGAACCAAGGATAGAATAAATCAAAAGCATAACTGTCACAACACTCCAAACAAACAAAAGAAAGGTTTTCCTAAATGGATTTTGTCTTTCTCGGGCTTCCTTTGATCTTGCAAATACTGTTTCTGCATGGTATTTGGCATATCAGCTTTGGGACCAGCCTCATAGTAATATACCAGTCAACAATAATATGATTAATGAATACAACACATAGTAATGTTTGTAATATTCCAAATGTTGAGATCAATTGTGTAGACCAATTTTGAATTGGATTAGTAACAGTATCAATGTTGTATTTAGTTCTATCCCGTTTGTTCTACATAATATTGCTTATTTGAGATAATGGTTTGGATTCTATCAATAGTAATGTTCCTCTCATATGGAAGGTTTCTCATCCTGCTGGACATGTTATTGTACATTTTGAATCTATGTTGATGATTGAACTTTATTTGGAATCCAATGGGCTCTGCCCGCGCAGGTTCGAATCCTGCTCGCTTCGCCACTTGTTGCAGCCCAAAGTAGATGCTGCCTTTGCTTTGCTTCTGCGTTTATTTGCTGCTACAAACTGAGAAGAACAAGAACAACCCAAAACACCCACAAAAGCGTATATAAACGAACCCAAATTACCAATTCAAAACAACTCAAAGTGGCACTTAGCCTACGCTAGCTAACACCGCAGAATAAAAGCGCCTACTTACCTAGACCAAGGATAGAATAAATCAAAAGAAAGTATGGTACGGTATGATGCAAAAGTTACGTGTCACTGTTCCCCCAGCGTCTCCCCGCACTTTCCCGCTCCTCACCTCTCCTCTTCACCTCCCTCCCAAGCCCCCCCGCCCCCCCCCCCCTCACCTCCCCCCACCCCCTCTCCCCCCCCTCCACCCCTAACAACCCTCTACTCACCTCCCTCCCATACTTCCCAGTTCCATATGGCTGTCCTCCTCCCCTTTCTCTTTCCCAGCTTGATAGAGTTTATAAAGACCTTTAGGCGAGGCGCGCACAGTTTTCTGGAGCGTCAGCAGGTCCTTCTCACTCTGAACATTGTCCAGGATGATCCCTCAATCTCCGATTTAACGGATCCTGGGAGTCCTGTCACGCTCGAGCTCGCCCTCGGGTCCACCTCTCTCCTCCCTACCTTCCCTCCTCCAGGTCCTTGGGGAGACCTGTCACGCTCTCAGCTCCGCCTCTCGATTCACACGTTCGGCCTACGCGCCATTCCCTCTTCATACGTCCTCCCATTCCGTCACTTCTACTTATTAGATTCTCTCCCGTACCAAGATCTAGGAATTTACTCCAAGCACCTCTCTCTCCCACTCCTCAGAGGAGTTGATGGACAATTTACTCGTTTCGCCTTCGGGGCCCAGCTGAACTCTACCTTCTCTCTCCACCCTTTCTGATTCAGTGGGCTGGAGGGGGGCCCCCTTCCTCAAGCCCCTACCTTCTCGTTCACTAGAGATGGTGACACCCCTCCTAGGAATCGTACACAGAACACAATCAACATAATTCAATTCGCAATCAATACTTTCACGCTTCTCCTAACTCAGACCTCCAATCCTCGCCGCACCTCCATTCTTCCTCCCTGAAAATTGTACACATCATTGGCACCGCCGTCTATCGTTAGGGATCTGCAGAGTGCTGTGCTGTACGTAAGTCTCCGTTTGTTACACTGTCTGTGTGTACCAAATGATAGAAAATCCAGATTTGAGCAGTCATTGGATTCAAGCGTTTCGCTCAGAGGCCAAGGTTTAGCAGCCTCTCAACGCTAATTGCTGAAGCACCAACACAATAACAACACACAATAAGATCTGATGCACGGAGGATGGGCAATGCCCGAACCCGCACTATCCTCTACTCGCCAGCGGATTATGGAGCGAGCGCGCTGAGATAGCGCTTAGCCCAATTCTCTACCCTTTTCCCTCCGCCCATTCTTGACCTGCAGGCTTTCCATTCATTTCCACTGCCACTCCAAAGACCCTTCCTTTCTCAGCATTCTTATCCCGTTCCAGTCCTCCCCACCCTTCCCCCGATCCGCCATTCACAGCCACTCCTCCAACCAAATACCTCACACAAAACACCTCAACACCCCTCCCTCACCTACTGAAAGTGGATCAAGCCAGACTCAGAGAGGCGGCTGGATTCGCTGAAGTGTCCCTCAACAAGCCTCCACGCCACTTCACGCTCTGTTTTCTCTCAAAGCCAACATGCTCTGCTACAAATGTCAAAACACGACTATGAGAAGACTGGCATCAAAGAAGAACTATCAGGTGCGCCCATGAATGATTCTGGCCTGTTGTGCTGAGCCTGTTGTGAGTGGACCATCATGGCCGAGATGTCGGCTACTGGCGCCTGCTGGCGTCGGCGACAAAAAAAAAAAATAATAATAATAACAAAAAAAAATGACGCCGTAGTAGCGCAAATCGCGGCGTGTCCACTACGCATGCATAGCTGCGTGTTATAGTTCGCTTCTCGCGCGCTCAGCCCGGCATTGTTATCCTGCTATTGCACCACATGCATACCTACTGCAGCACGCGTCGCGCTGCGCATGTTCACATTTTTTTGTCGCCTATGTTTTGCGCATAAGCATATTTGACTCGTGCGTTTATCCCATAATTTTCGTTGCAGAATGCAGATGTATGTACTGTCGTTCGCCTCATGTCTGGACCGCCTTCGCGTAGGTACAACAGCGCTGCCATATTCGTTTTGTGTGCTCTGCAACGTTCGCGTTTGTAGTGTAGTATAATGTTGTGTGTTCGGCTTGCTTCTCTTCCCATACGTGTAGGTACATCCATACGTGTTCTTCAATTTTTGTAGTGTGGGCTAATTACTGCACATCGATTTGCCCCGTTGTCATTGCTCATTGTTTATGTGTTTCCAACCTGTAGGTAGTGTCCCATTCTTGTCAACATAATCCCACGTTCCATCTCAACCACCGACCTACCAACCCAACTGAAATACTCCTGGAGCACAACAAGGAGCATTCTACAACTCTGAACACTACTACACACAAGACAAGACGACCTATACAACAGCAAACTCATTCAGCAGAGGATTCATTTCTCTCCTCCATCTTCCCCCTGGGTCCCTGGCTTCTGCTGATGGCCACACCCCTGGACACCTTGCAGCTGTGAGGACACAGCTCGTCCAAGGGGGAGGGACGACGTCCGACAGACGTCACCCCACAGACACTTGTACAACCGACTCCACTCCAACACTCTTCCTCTTCATACTGACTCCAGCGGCGCAACTTTCCCAAGGACGCCAGCCACCCGCCACCAGCCCAGCGGCCAGGCGTCGCGCACACCCAAGCGCCCCAAGCCAAGCCCCTGCCACTGGACTGCATGCTGCCCTCATCCAGCCCCCGGCGCTCAAGCTTGCCACCCCAAGCGCGCCCCAGCACAAGCAGCAGAGGCGCGCGCTGCTAAAACCGCTGACACCCGCCACAGGCACACGCCAGTAGCGTCTCTCTCCCCTCCCCTCACTGCACAAAAACGCTCGCTATTCACAACCACAGTTCGTGTACATATAGTCTTCCTTTACCTCGCCGTTTCGTGCCCCGTTTCGTGTACTGTTCGCCAGCTTGTATAGAAGTTTGTATAGAAGAACCTTGTACAGGCGCAGTCAGGCGTGCCGCTTCAGTACACACTGCCCCAATACTTTTGCACAAGTACAGTACAACAAACGTCACATTACATGTAGTGCATGCACATTACATACACTAGCCGCTTCAACTCAGGACTCCTGCTTGCAAAGGGCTCCAAAGTGGTTCAATATCAATATTTTCATGTCCTCTGTGATGACTCATCATGAAATAGGTATTGAAAAGTTGACGAAAAATTGGCGAATGGCACAGTGGGAATTGCACCCACGTCTCTGGATTACCGGTCCAGTGTGCTAACCGCTGCACCACACGCGCACGCCAACTGCGTGCGTGCGTGCGTGCGTGCGTGCGTGCGTGCGTGCGTGCGTGCGTGCGTGCGTGCGTGCGTGCATGTGCGTGCGTGTCCATGTGTGTGCGTGCGTGCATGCTTGCGCGTGCGTGCGTATGGGCGTGCGTGCGTGTGGGCTTGCGTGCGTGCGTGCGTGGCTGCGGGGGTGCGCATGCGTGCATATGCGTGCATGTGCGTGCGTGCACGAGTCCATGTCGATGTGCGTGCGTGCGTGCGTGCGTGCATGCGTGCGTGCGTGCGTGCGTGCGTGCGTGCGTGCGATCGAGCGTGTGCGTGCGTGCATGCACGTGTCCATGTCCATGTGCACGCGTGTGCGTGCGTGCGTGCATGCGTGCGTGCGTGCGTGCGTGCATGTGCGTGTAATACAAGTTTTTATAGCATTAACACCTGTAAAACAAAGTGTTAAAAAATAAAAAGTTCAAAGTTTTTATAGCATAAACACGTGCAAAACAAAAAAGTTATAAACAAAAAAGTTACAAGTATTTTTATGGCAGAGGTTTGATCCCAGGACCTCCAGAAAAGTAACGGACACCATAACCACTACACCATTCATCTGTACGGAACTGTTTTCTAAACACTTCTGATGTCGATGTCCATGTGCGTCCATGTCCATGTCCATGTGCATGACGTGTCCATGTCCATGTGCGTGTGCGTGCGTGCGTGCGTGCGTGCATGTGCGTGTAATACAAGTTTTTATAGCGTTAACACCTGTAAAACAAAGTGTTAAAAAAATAAAAAGTTCAAAGTTTTTATAGCATAAACACGTGCAAAACAAAAAAAGTTATCAACAAAAAAGTTACAAGTATTTTTATGGCAGAGGTTTGATCCCAGGACCTCCAGAAAAGTAATGGACATCATAACCACTACACCATTCATCTGTACAGAACTGTTTTCTAAACACTTCTGATAAGTCAGAAGCACGCATAAAATGTGCTGTATTACCATATAATTTATTTATATTTGCATAACGCATGGATTACGATAGCTTCAGTAGTGCCACTCTTATTTTGATGCAAAATGTGCCAAGCAAGCTTCATACAAAATTTCAGCTCAAGCTCAATCCGTCCAGCAGAACTCTGTGCTGCATTGCAGACAGAACCCACAAACAGTCATACTACTGTAGAAAAGGATAATGCTATATCTTGTCATTACTGTAGCAGATTGGAAAACGAATGCCAGATTCGTGATCACCACGGTCGATTATATATATCCCAAGCAGATTTGACACTGAATTTTCAAATTCGATCAAACGCAATTGGCATATGCAATGCGTCGTATCTCGCGATTACGGTATCGCACTGAAAAGCGGATGTGATATTCGTGATCAGCACGGTCGATTACATATATCCCAAGCAGAATTGACACTGAATTCTCAAATTCGATCAAACACGTATGCGAAATTTGCATAACTCACGGATTACGGTAGCTATCGCAAATCCGGCCCCTAAATGACGGTGAAGTTTCCCACTGCAGCTTCATACAAAATTTCAGCTCAATCCATCCAGCACAACTCTCTGCGCTGCATTGCACACAGACAGACATTGTGCTTTAGTAATATAGATAGATAGACACAAACAAACATTGTGCTTTAGATAGATAGATAGATAGATAGAATAGATAGATAGATAGATAGATAGATAGATAGATAGATAGATAGATAGATAGATAGATAGATAGATAGAAAAAAAGATAGAAGAAGAAGAAGAATAAGAAGAAGATAGATAGATAGATAGATAGATAGATAGATAGATAGATAGATAGATAGATAGATAGATAGATAGATAGATAGATAGATAGATAGATAGATAGATAGATAGATAGATAGATAGATAGATAGATAGATAGATAGATAGATAGATAGATAGATAGATAGATAGATAGATAGATAGATAGATAGATAGATAGATAGATAGATAGATAGATAGATAGATAGATAGATAGATAGATAGATAGATAGATAGATAGATAGATAGATAGATAGATAGATAGTAGGGATGAGCACGGGCCTGCACATCTTGGCCCGGCCCGGCCCGCCAGATAGTCCGGCCCGGCCAGGCCCGGCCCGCATCCTCAAAACGCAGGTCCGGCCCGGCCCGGCCCGCAAAACGGGCCTGGAATTCCGGCCCGGCCCGGCCCCCGGGCCGGGCCGGGCCGGGCCGGGCCGGCCCGGCCCATGCTCATCCCTAGTGTACATGCGTGCGTGCACATTTGCAGTGCCATACTGGTGCATTGGAGCATAGCGGTGTAAAGTAAAGAATCAAAATGATCTACCTACACGTGCAGGCGGTCAACTTTTGTGTTTTAGCCAAAGTGATCTGACCTACCCACATTGATATTTTTTTCCATGTCTGGGTGTATGTATGGTCGCGTATGTGTATGTGTACATGCATGTACAGGGTGGCCCACGGTGCTGGAGCCAACTTTGACAATATACTTTACTTCAATCCTTTACTTAGACAAGTGCAAAGATTCGGCGGAACCGTTTGAAACAAGCGCGTTTTATTTGGCCTGACACCAGATCATCGATTTCCAAAGTGTGCACTATCGACAGATATGGATTTCCGCAACTCTCGAGAACAAATTGGCAAATTGGAGCATATCTCAGCATGCGTAGATACGTGTGCTGCGAACCTAGATTGCAGAGCAGGTTACCGTGTCGACAGTGTTCTACGAAGTTATACGAAGTTAGTGCACATTGTCCAGTCTGGAAACTGCTTCTCTGGGATTTTAGTTTCATAATAAATTTTTACGACGCTAATTTTCCTTTCCAAGTCAAATGTTTGCCCAGTTTCAACCACTTTCACCCAAACTTATAAATTAGGTTTTAACGCAGTACATTACATACATAACGTGAAACATACATAACGTGCACTTCGACAGTTGCCTTGTACATTGAGGAAGATGCGCAGCTTCGCGTCGAACAATCGTCGTTAGAGATCCGCGACGCGAAGGAGTAGTACGAGCTGCTGCTGTCTGACGACAAGGTCGTCTCCCTTTGCCTGCGTGCGCACCGAAGTCGTACTGCCCACCCCCCACCCCCACCGAGAACGTCGTAGAGGACAGCCTTCCAATTGTAGGTATCGTCTCGACGCCGCTCTAGGACTGTCAAAATAGTTCGCACACGTCCTCGGCGAGCTGACGAGTCGCGACTTCTCCAACCGACCTCCAACACCTCCACTCCAACAACACCCACTCCCCCTCCCCCCCAAATCTCTGAACGCTTTCCCACCAGTGAAAGGTGTCGAGTCGCGTCGCCTTAAGCAATCCAGCAAAACTTGCCATACATTATTTGGTGCATAAAAGAGAGCGCTACGGCTCAGCGGACGCCATGCCCTGTGTTATCAGGCGCTGGGCCGCGTGTTCTTGCAACGGACTTGAGCTTGTATCGGCTTATGGGCGGCGCTGGCACTCGAGCCTTAACGTATTGGCCTTTCCGTATGACTAGGCATTATAGTTACACCTGCACGTCGTCTACTCGCACTGATGGGTTGGGTTACCTTCTCTCTTGTGGCATGGCTTATCGCCTTCGTCTCGCCATGCAAGCCACCACAGAATAACGGTTTGTTGTCTGCATGCACACACACTGACAGCAGCAGAGTGTACAACGTATCAATCATCATCATCGGCGCAGTCGATGGCGTAGTTACAAGTTTTGGTTACTGTGGAGTCGCGACGCGTCGCCTCTTCTAGAAATCTGGTAGCCCCTTCAATGTCACCAAGCACGCACGCGCACTAGGTTTACGCGACACGCAATCTCTAGCCCAGGCCAATTCTCTGGCTGCGCTGTACAGCTCACGACGTGTATACAACAATTTCAATCGTTCAGAGTGCGCGGACTTGCTGAAGTCGGCGTTTGGGCGGTCACCACGAGAAGGCTACAGGTATCGCACAAGCCAGGTCCTGCGAGAGCTCGAAGCCAGATACGAGGGTGCGTGACTCCGTTCATTTCACAGCTTGCCCAACCAAGCTGCACGCGCGTACGTTGTTTGAAGCGGGTTGAGGATGTAGCGCATCGCTCTGCTCTTTCTTTCGATTCGAGACGCGAGTGCAGGAGCGGTGGCGTTTCAGTAGGCTACGCCGTCTACGTGTACGTCAGCGACGTCACGCACTGTCACAGCGAGACGCTCAGCGCCGTCGTCGACCGCAGAGACGCGCCCCCATTCTGTTCCGTCCGCTTCCGCGAAGGCAACGTTGGGATCGGCATCGAAGCGCACCGGTGGGTACATTAGTGGTGTAAGCCAGAGGTGCACTGCTGCTCTGGCGGTATTCAGTCGTTTCCGCTGAGCGTTCTTTAGATTAGTGAGTTGGTATAGCAACAAACACTATGCACTACGGCTTGATGCACATACAACAGCATGTTGCTTTGGAGGAGGCGCGGATTGGTAAATGAAACACTTTCTTTCTAGAACAACGCCAAAGCGCGTCTACCAGCCGACTCGGAATGTTGTGCAGACTCATACAAAAGGTTTGCATTGCATCTCCAGGAACCTGACATTGTGCGAGCGTCGCGGTTCTCTTCCTAGAAGTCACTAGGCCTCGCGGCTACCCCGCTATTCAAGAGGTGGTAGCGAAAGTCAAGGCCAGCTGCGGGGACGGCTGCAGATGCGCCAACGAGATCGAAGACGCGTTGGTGAAGCGCTTCTCTGGTATGCGTGTATGTAGGTAGCTCACAGCAGAGCGCATCCCGCAATCGACGTGCCCCGTCTCTTTCTGCAGCCAACTTCGTTGTGCAGCAGTGGTCGGGCGACGACCGCAAGGATCCGGGCCGCGAGAACTTCTATGCGGTGCCCACAATCGAGCGCCTTCATAACGGTTACTACTACGGTCTTCATGGCGACACCTACTTTGTCGTTGTGCGCACCTCGGTCGGCACGTATGAATAATTCGCCAAACCGAGAAGAAAAATGCCAGACCCAAGAACATGTGTCCGGATCAATTGCGGCATTCGTTATCCACACGTGAACATCCGGCGCTGCACATCAGTGCCAGAATGAACCGCTGTTCTAAATTGATACTGGGCGTACCCATATCAAGGTGTACGCGTCAGCGTACATACAACCCTAATATGTGACGATTTCTCAATGCAGGTTTATTTCGCCGCGCGTCAGTGCGGCGAGTTCATATATGGACGGAAAATTTTGAAATGGTCTTCTTCTTCTTTCCTGAGGCCGGTGTCCCATGAAAATTTGCACCCCCAAAATCTTTCCCCCCGGGAAAAATTTCATATGATAAAACTCCCCCCCGGGAAAATTTTCATATGAAAATTTGCCCCCCTCGCCGTGAAAATGTTCACCCCATTATGAAGATTCTCCCCCCCCACTTATCGAAATTTGCCTGTGCGCTTATCGTCAAAGCCATGTGTACCTATGTGGTGACGCTGCGCTCTCCTACCTACCTGCACTACAACACACACGGATCTTGGAGACGGGCATACACTAATCTCGAGCGAAATCTCTGTAGGTCGTTTCACAGGTTGCGTTTGATCATATGTAGGGCTGTTCAGTTGAAATTGCTTGAAATGAAACAGACAGCGCGCCATATACATATCATCGTTGCGACAGAGTCCACAATATCTCAGCAAGTGGGTCGAGGCAAATCGAGGCGATCCTTGACAAATCTGCTGCGACTATTGCCAAGTTTGTCATCGGACACGGCGTTCGACCTTCTCGGTGGCACCGAGATTGCCGAGCTGCATCACAATCACTACTGCACAGACCGGATTCGAGGTCAGCTCATCCGCTCATTTGAGCTCGGCACAACAGTGTCTTTCGACAAGGAGCGCATCAAAAACCGCCGACTGCAAAGAATTGTGAAAGTCCAACTGTAATCTGTTCTACATTGCAGTTGTCTCATACTTATCTTTATCACTCCAGACAATTTGCGACTTGCTAAGGTGTAGCTGTTGTATATAGGTGTGGCGTTGGGTGGACAAAGACGGATTCCGATGCGTACATTAAGATATCCACCATTCATTCTGGGGAAGGAAAATTTTCATAATGGGGGGAAATCTACATGGCTTGGGGTGACAATTTTCATATGAAAATTTTCCCGGGGGGGGGGGAGAATTTTCATGGGGGAAAATTTTCATGTGACACCAGCTCCGACGTCATCCATGGTAGCGGCCGACGCCAGAGCAGAGAGTCTGTTCTGTTTGGTCTGTTCGTTTGTCTGTCCGTCCGTCCATCCGTCCATCTGTTACCAACCGGTTCTGCTTTATGGCTTGACGGATCGGGCCGAAATTTTTTTTGAGCATTCTTAGGACCAATTTGGAAATACCCCTTTTTCTGGATCTCAAAGCAACATTTCTGGGTCAATTTTGAAAGTTTCTGCCACGTTATTTTCTGCAAATTGCGGAGCAAAATTTCTGTGTCCTCCAGCAAAATTTTTGTGAAAACACGCTTAAGGATAGCGCCCAAGCTGTGAGGAAAATTTCTGTGTCTGGGAGCAAAATTTCTGTGAAAACACATGCTTAAGGATAGGGCCCAATCTGCGAGGAAAATTTCTGTGGCTGGGAGCAAAATTTCTGGGTAAATCTGGAACAACGCAATGTTAAGTATAGGACTCGGACGTGTCCAATCAAGGAGGAAAATTTCTGGGTCTTTCCGCAATTTTTGCGGAAAATAATGTGTGTGTTGTGGCCTTAAGTCAACGCAAGGATTAACCTGTTTTCTTGTTCACAACAAGTGGAGGCGGCCCCCAACAGGTAATCAGGCTAGCGTGGGGTCCCGCCACCTTGTACGCCAAGTCAATGTGCAAAGCTCTCTTTTCACCAACACCACAAGTGTCACCATCTTCAGAGACACACACTATCTTGATTTTATCCAGCATATTATTCATCGCTAAAAGAATGTGTGGTGACCACTTCTGCAGTGTACACAACGGAACCCCACACAACACAATGTAATCTGTTCTACATTGCAGTTGTCTCATACTTATTTTTATCACTCCAGACAATTTGCGACTTGCTAAGGTGTAGCTGTTGTATATAGGTGTGGCGTTGGGTGGACAAAGACGGATTCCGATGCGTACATTAAGATATCCACCATTCATTCTGGGGAAGGAAAATTTTCATAATGGGGGGAAATCTACATGGCTTGGGGTGACAATTTGCATATGAAAATTTTCCCGGGGGGGGGGGGAGAATTTTCATGGGGGAAAATTTTCATGTGACACCGGCTCCGACGTCATCCATGGTAGCGGCCGACGCCAGAGCAGAGAGTCTGTTCTGTTTGGTCTGTTCGTTTGTCTGTCCGTCCGTCCATCCGTCCATCTGTTACCAACCGGTTCTGCTTTATGGCTTGACGGATCGGGCCGAAATTTTTTTTGAGCATTCTTAGGACCAATTTGGAAATACCCCTTTTTCTGGATCTCAAAGCAACATTTCTGGGTCAATTTTGAAAGTTTCTGCCACGTTATTTTCCGCAAATCGCGGAGCAAAATTTCTGTGTCCTCCAGCAAAATTTTTGTGAAAACACGCTTAAGGATAGCGCCCAATCTGTGAGGAAAATTTCTGTGTCTGGGAGCAAAATTTCTGTGAAAACACATGCTTAAGGATAGGGCCCAATCTGTGAGGAAAATTTCTGTGGCTGGGAGCAAAATTTCTGGGTAAATCTGGAACAACGCAATGTTAAGTATAGGACTCGGACGTGTCCAATCAAGGAGGAAAATTTCTGGGTCTTTCCGCAATTTTTGCGGAAAATAACGCGTGTGTTGTGGCCTTAAGTCAACGCAAGGATTAACCTGTTTTCTTGTTCACAACAAGTGGAGGCGGCCCCCAACAGGTAATCAGGCTAGCGTGGGGTCCCGCCACCTTGTACGCCAAGTCAATGTGCAAAGCTCTCTTTTCACCAACACCACAAGTGTCACCATCTTCAGAGACACACACTATCTTGATTTTATCCAGCATATTATTCGTCGCTAAAAGAATGTGTGGTGACCACTTCTGCAGTGTACACAACGGAACCAGTGAGCGGACACTCAACAAGACCGACCGACCGGACGGATTGACAGACAGACAGATAAGAGTGGCATTTGCTTTTGGTTACCCGATAACCCACACCCCCCCCCCCCCCGGTTTAGAGATATGCGAGACGGAGAGACACGAGAAAAAATGTCGCACCAAGATAACGAAGGTCTTGTGCACATGGTGCACATGGTGCACATGAAAAGGCTATTCCCCTCCTCCAACATCAAGAAATCCGTCTATGCTGTGCTAGTGCTTGAGTTTCTCAGCCACCGTACTAAATTTGGATACTACACAAAACCCATTCGAATACTCCAAATACACCGTATTGCGTAATGGGGCATTTTATTGTTTGAACTATCACTATTTGGGCTAGCCACTATATTTTTATTCGGACGATACAGTATGCCTAAGCCTAATCTTAAGCCTAAGCCTAGATCTTAGAAGTGAAATAGGTCCACAACACATTGACCTCGGCTTCTCCGAATCTCTCGTTTGCGAGACCGCGAGGAGAGTGGGCACACTCATTCTACATAACAGCTTTGAAACCGCGAACTTTGCATTTTGTTTCGACTGCGCACTGCTGAGCGATGGGAGCGGGGGGAAAGTCTTACACTAACGGCGCACACAAGAGGAGGAGGAGGGGGAGGGGGACAACCCCGACTCCTTTGCGGCTGCGTCCACGCCACTGCGGCCTCGTCTAGGCGTTGCGTTACCCGCCTCTTCTATCCCACAGTGTGCGCGCGAGTTGTCGTTCGAACGAGTAAACAACAATCTGTTTGCAAGAAGGCGACAATTGAATTTTAGTTTGCAATGTGCGTGGCCCTATTTTGTGTCGATCCTACCATATTTTTGGACTACGTGTCAAAAACCCGGATCCGAAGTTGAATTTACACCTGTAGCAAATGTGTTAGATCCAGCAAACCAAACTATCAATGATATTAAATCAGTACAACAATAAACTGTAATTGACCCAGTCGTTCTCGCTCGTTTGTCGGCAATTCTTTTTTATTGTCATTATTAGTACTCGAGTGAACCGATCCTTGTCAAAAACAAAAAAAAAGTAGTCAATTGAACTGACAGTTGAAGATGGTGAGTGTTTTTTTTTTGTCATGAGCGAATGAACGGTATTGTGAATGTGAACGCAATTGAGCGGCCAAATCGACACACACCAATGTACTAAAAACAGCTTATGTTCGATACTCCTAAAACATATAATCATCGATAACGCGAACGACGATAAAGCGCGGTATGCACTGGGCTAGGATGAACATGGAATGATGTGCTGGAAAAATGACAGTGCCATACCCCGACAGCAACTGGCGTCTGCTCACCATATGGCATGGAAGTCTCTACAAGGTGAGATTATTATGAGTTTCACAGAACATATCCATTAAATTACTTGACAAAAATCATGAAATCATTCTTTCAAAAATCATTCTTTAAAATATTAGCATTAAACGCCGACGTTTGAAAATTGAATATACTGTTGTAATACATTGAAACTCTATAAGTGGGTTGCCACATGCAGTTGTGGATTGAACATTCAGTGGTGTTAACGCCCAGTACTGTTTTCTCCCACTATGTTTTCAGTATTTAGAATGAATATGGTAGCTATTTAAAAATTAATATGTACTATACCTAACATTAGGATACTGGGAGTATTTATTTTCAGTTAATAAATGAGCGTTTCGCCTCTATGCCTAATGCTCAGACTGGCGAGGCTCTTCAGAGGCAACCAGCCTTTAAGATTTAGGTTGTAACTGACAAAATAGCGGGTTATTTCCACATTACTAGGTAAGGGGATTAAGTATTTATTTTATGTACCTGGTCTTTGCTTCCCTTTTGGTCTTTCTTTCCCAATTTTCCCTCAAATTTTTCGGCATTGTCGACTTTTTGCCGACAGGCGCATGGGAAGTGTTGGAAATTATTGGGAATCACAGAATTGTCAATTTCGTGCGTCCTGATATTTCGGTGTCGTACTGTTTCGAAATTTTGTTTGTTTACAGTATCCAAGTCCGTGGTGTACCGTGTCGGTCTGTTGGCCAAAGGATACGGTGCACCTTCCTGTGTTGTCTTTCCATACACAGCGGTGACTTGTGTCGTATTGTGACTTGTGACTTTTTGGTGATTGTGACTGTGGTGTGACATGGCTTCAACGCAGGACGAGCGTCCCAGTACCTCGTCCGCTCCGTCGCCCATTGCGCGACATGCGGAAGGCCAACGCCACTGCCTGTGTGGTCGTTTCACCACCAACACCCCTCGCTTGTGCATTACCGAGGGCTGTGGCATTGCGTTTTGTACTCGTTGTTTGATTCGCCAGGAGGACATGGATCGGCCCGTGTGTCAGGTGTGTGACCCGCCAAAACCCGAACAGCCTCCATTGACGCTTGATTCGTTGCGACCGCTCCTCGCTGAGCTCGGTGCTTCGATCGCGTCTTCGATTGCTGGCAATTCCACGGTCCCGTTTTCGCAAACTGTGGCTCACACCTCCAAGCCGTCCAGTTCTTCCCAGGTGACTGCGCTGCCGAGCGCGGTCCCTGCCCCTCAATCTATCGACTGTCAGTCGGCGTCTTTGCCGACGGCCGCCCTTCCACAGGCGCCGGCCCGCACACATTTCAATCAGTCGTTCCCAGTGACCTCGTCTGCTTCTCCCGTAGGCGTAGCCTACAGCAGCCCGGGGGGGATGGCACCGCCTCCTCCCTTCGCCCCAAATGGAGACGAGACTGTGACAATGGCACGCGCGCACGGTGGTGCTGTGTCGTTTCGCTCGCCGTTGGTGGAAGCGCGCGTCGTGCCCAGTGACGTACATCAAAGTGTGGCGCCGCCGGCCGAATCGTTTGCTGGCGCGGGCGTGGGAAGGCCGGTCGAGTCAGGCCATCCGCCCAATCTCATCGACTTTGATGGCGACGTTTGTGATTTGGACAATGAGAGCCGGTCGCGACCGCCTGCCGCGACGGCCGAGGCGCGTCCGACCACGCCTCATTTGTATTTTCGTGATGCCGACGGTGTTGAAAGGCGCTGGTTGCCGACCGAGCAAGCCAGTCCACCGCTCGTGCAGAGTGCAGCGAGCTCTGGTGTGCAACCGTCTGGTGTGACCGTGTCTTCGCGCGCAGTGGAGAGTGTTGCGCAGCGACAGACAGATGCGAACTTTGGTGCTGTGAGTGCCGACTCGTTAGTTGACACACGCGCAAATGTTTCGCCAGGTACCGCTCGTAGTGGACACATCCCTTCCCCTTCCCCTCGTTCTTCCCCTCGTCCCACTGCTGCAACAATTGGCCGATTTTTTGGTGAACGAAGTCGCGATGGCGATGTCAGTGTCGACATTTTTCTGCATCGGTTCCGTCAGCACATGTGGATGGAGAGGACTCCCGAGTCCGAGTGGGGTCCGATCGTAGAATCGTGGCTCGGCGGGGAAGCCGAGCTGGCCGTAGTTCATTACCATGAGCAGACTGGCCGACCCGTGTTGGAATTTGGTGAAATTGAAGTGTTGTTGCGTAAGTTGTATCGCAAGGATAAGCACGCGGAAGTGGCTTTCATGCAGCTTACGAAAGTGAAATGGCGTGACGAGCCTGTCGAGGTGGTTGTCGCTCAGCTGAAACAGCTGGTGCTGAAGGCGTATCCTGAGATGTCGCCGCCAGCACGCCAGAATGAAGTGAAGCGTGCATTGTTGTGTATTTTGCCTGTATCGTTTGACGGTGTTGCGTCGTACGCGAGTGGCCAGGAGTTGGAAGACTTCGTGGCGGCGTTGGCTCGAGAACAGCAACGTCAGGAGTGGCGTCAGGCGGCTGAGGCCGATGAGCCCTCGGGCACTGCGAGTCGGAGCAGTGAGCCCCAGAGTTCCTCGAGGTGGAGGAATTCCTCGCGACGGAATCGTAACGACCGGCGTGGCGCGAATCGTGGTTTTAATCGCAATTTCGTGCCCCAGCAACAGCAAGGTTGGTACAACGAACCGTACAACCGGGGGAGTAGCAACTGGCAGGGCGACGTGGTGGTATCGCCTCTGATCCCAGTCGCGCCGGTGCCAGCATTGCCAGCTCCGCCCCAGCAGTTGCAGATTACCTATCCAACGCAGACCAACTCTCAACCCAGTGCGAGTAAGCCTGTTGTTTCGGATGACGGTAGCCCGAGATGTTACGGCTGTGGCCAGTTGGGTCACTTCATTCGCGATTGCCCGTTGGCAGCAAACCGTGGCAAAGGTCGTGGCGGTAGAGGCTGCGGCCGAGGCAGACAATCTCGTGGCGGTGCAAATGTGAATGTTGCGCAGACGGACGTGCAGAGGCAGTCCGCACCTCAGGGCATTGTGACGGAGCCTGAGGAGTCGGTGTACGCGAATGCGGTCGCGGCAGTGCCTGGTGGCCTTTCTGGTCCGGCACGGCGTCCCGAGGTCGAGTCCGTTAGCGGGGCGGTCGAGCCCGACGCTTCTGTGTCTCCCCGTTCGCAAGTGGTGATGGCTACACCGAACGCGAGTGATTACGAGAATTTGCGTCAAAGTAGTACATGGTGTGAGTGGACGTCGTCGTCGTCGAGCAATCGTATTGGCCAAGTGACAGTTGCCGATCGTGCTCCGAACGAGCCACCGTGTTCTATTGGTCCTGGACCCAGTGAGGTGTCGGCTGGTCCAATCCCTCTAGCCAACCTCCAGATTGATGGTCGTCAGTGGTTGCGTGTCCTACTGGACACGGGTGCCGGTCCTGCCTTGATGATCGGAGTGCCCACCGCAGCACGACTATTTCGACACATGCCACTGAAGGAGTTCCAGAAAATTATGGCTCCAGTCCAGACGGACTCAGTGACGCAGTGCGATGGCGCGACTTTGGGCCCAGTGGCTCAAGTCGTTGTGAATGTCGATTTTGACGGTGACGTGAAATTGATGCCTGTGGTGATCTGTACCAAGTTGCGAGCCACCGTGACTCATGAGGGCATCATGGGTACGGAAGCGCTCCGGGCGTACAACTTCAAGTTTGTGACGCCCCGCGGCAGAGACATGTTGTGTGACGCGCCCGTTGACTCGTCGTCGAGTCCGGAGCCTTTGACGTCGTCGTCAAGTGCAAGTGCGAGTGAGTGCGAGGACTCGTCCTCCTCCTCGGTCAGCTCGAGAGCTGACGACGCCGGCGGTGGCGGTGGCGTCAGTGCGCCGCAGCCATCCGGGTCGGCTGATTCTTCTGCGCAGTCCTGCAAGCTCACAAGTTCCTGTTGCGTCGGTGCGGGCCCAGCTGCTGTCCATCGTCTGTCGACGAAGTTCCCTCTGCTGGCCCAACCTCAGAGGGTCACATTGAGCCACTTCAACAAGAAGACGCTCAAGGGCAAGGTGGACTCCAATTTCATCTCTGCTCTCACGGATTTCGCAATGAAGGACGCCACAGAGTCAGGCCAGGAGTTGAAAAAGTTTCGGTTGTTGTTTGAGCCCTCGGAGGCGGCTCGTGAGGTGTGGCATATTGAGGAAGGTCTCGTGGATATGCACGCCGATGGTACTTTGGTGTTGAACCGTTCTGTGAATGCTGTTGGTGTGGAAGCGCCCGAGTGGGACTTAGGAACGGTACAGGTGGCATGCGCCAGCGAATGGGAGCAGTTGAGCTCAATGCTCGAAGAACTGCAGTCCCTCGCGCCACTCCCGTCTTCCTCTGTCGCTACTGTCGCATCCCCAACGCACGTGCCCCCAGTGCAAGTGAATGGTGTCGATTGTCACGCGCGAACTGAGCTCACTGCCGAGCGTAAGGCTAAGCTGCAGGAAATGTTGAAAGTCAGTCCCGATTTGACTCCTGTGCAGCGCGAGCAATTCTTTGACATGATTTACAAGTGTCATTTGGCGTTCGCAGTTAACGACAATGAATTGGGCGAGTTTGATGAAGTGCCGGCCGAAATTGACACCGGCGACGCTCGTCCGATTGCCCTGCCGCTTCGTCGATTCCGGTATCACGAGCGCATGGAGATAGATAAGGCTATTGATAAATTGCGTGCAATGGGTGTGGTGCGCGAGAGCAATAGTGAGTGGGCGTCGGCCATGGTGCCCGTGGCCAAGCCCGACGGAACTATTCGCGTGACCCTAGACTACCGTCGCCTGAACACGGTGGTCCGCGCTGACCAACATCCCTTGCCTCGCTTGGATGACTTGTTGGAGCGTGTCGGTCGTTCGTACGATGGTGTGTCGTCGCAGCCCTGTCATTTCTTTACTTCGATAGATCTTAAGATGGGCTATTTTCAAGTGAAGTTGCGTGAGGAGGATGCGCCCAAGACGGCTTTTCGCACTCATTCTGGGTTGTGGGAATGCTGTCGGCTCCCCATGGGTCTGAAGACCAGTGGTGCGATCTTCCAGCGCATGATGAACCGTGTGTTCAAGGGCTTGATCGACAACCCAAAGTGCAACGTGTTCGCGTACATTGATGATCTGTGTGTGACGACCGTGACGTTCGAAGAGCATCTGAAAATGTTGGAGGAAGTGCTCCAGCGTTTGATCAGAGCGAACTTAAAGATAAGGCCGGACAAGTGTGAGTTCGCGATGGCCAAGATGAAATTCTTGGGCCACGTCGTGTCGTCGGATGGGGTCCGTCCCAACCCCTCTCGATTGCAAGGCGTGCAAGATTTCCCCGAACCACAGAACGCGAAGCAAGCCCGCTCGTTCTTTGGTTTGTGTACATTCTTTCGTCGTTTCGTGCCCAACTTCGCTAAGCTCGGTGCCCCCATTAGCGAAGTGATGAACGTGCGCAGCGAGTTCTCCTGGGGAGATGCGCAGCGCAAGGCGTTTGTCGATTTAAAGGCTGCTTTGTTGTCCCCTCCAGTGTTGGCGTATCCCAAGTATGGACAGCCTTGGTACATTGTTGTTGACGGTTGCAAGCTCGGCGTGGGAGGAGTCTTGGCTCAGAAGGACGACCGAGGCCTCCTACAGCCTGTAGCGTATTGCAGCAAAGGTCTCAACAAGCACGAGTGTAATTATGCCATTGCGGAAATTGAGACGCTCGCGGTGGTGTATGCGTTGAAAGTGTTTGGCGTTTATGTACAGGGCCAACCTCTGTACATCATGACTGACAATAGTGCGGTGACTTTCTTGATGAACTGTAAGAACCCCACTGGCCGATTACATCGTTGGGCCGTGGAGATTGCGAATTATCGACCGCAGTTTGTGTATCGCAAAGGTTGTCACAATCAGGCGGCGGATGCTCTCAGCAGGTGCTTTAACGAGCAGACCTCTGCGCCGAACGTTGGTGACGAACCGATTGTGCCCGATCCTTTTGTTGATGTGCAAGGCAGCAGCGGTTGCAGCAACGTGGCGAGTACGAGCGCCGTCGTGCCTCCTCCCACGGGGCTCCCGCAGATGTCGACTGTTGTGTCTCCTTTGTTGGTGGCTAGTGCTAACGCCTCTGATGACGTTGTGCGTTGTGCGCTAGACGAGCAAAAGTACGATCCACAGCTGGCGCAGATCATTCGGGCTCTCGAGTTGAAAGATTTGCAAAGTGCCAAGCAGTGGAACGGCTATTCGATTGTGGATGGTGTATTGCAATTTGAAACTCCGCAAGGTTTTCGTAAAGTTGTGCCAGCGCAGTTGCGACAAGTGTTGATGCGTGAGTCCCGCTGTCGGAGGTCATTTCAGTGGCCGGAGAACTGCTGAAAAAGTTCGGTTGGAGTATTGGTGGCCGAACATGGTTGGTGATATTGAAACATTTGTCGAGGCATGTGCCGCGTGTGCGAGGCGGACAGGCCAGACGCGAGCGGTGCGCACGCGTCTGTCGCCTATCCCCGTGCCTGACAGACCCTGGCAATTGGTCGGTATGGACGTGTTGGCGCTGCAGCCGACCGAGTCTGGCAATTGCAAAGTGCTGGTCTTGAAGGATTATTTGACGAAATTTTTGGTTGCGTATGCCATGCCGGACGAGCAGACGCGAACCATAGAGCGTCAATTGGTGTCGTTTTTCATTCCCAGTTTTGGTATTCCCGAGTGTTGGTTAACTGACAGAGGCACGCAGTTTACCTCTGGCGTGTTCAAGGCGTTGCGTGCGCAGCTGGGCGTGGAACACCAGTTCACGACGGCTTACCACCCCAAGACAGACGGTCTGGTGGAGCGTGCCAATTCCACTCTGCAGAATATGTTGGCTAAGACGTGTGCTGAGCAGAATTGCGATTGGGATGACATGCTTGGCTTGGCAGTGTATGCGTACAATTGCCAGCCACAGTCGAGCACTCGCGTGAGTCCGTTTGAGTTGCTGACTGGACGGCAGCCTAGCCTCCCGTCTTCCCAAGTTCTAGCTCAAGTTCCCTCTCGTTATATGGCGGATTGTGAATTTTTCCCTGACAAGCTTCCCCACGTTTTGTCTCGTTTGTGGCGCTTAGCAAAGGAGAACGCCGAGATGGCTCAGGCCCGGCAGAAGGCTAGTCACGACCGTGACGTGCCTCCTCCCAAGCTAAAGTGCGGTGATCACGTGTGGTTACATGAACCATCCGATGAGGACAAGTTAGGGTTGCCTTTCTACGGTCCCTACAAGCTTCTGTCGCTCGCCGACACGGGCGAGGCGATCATTGAATTTCATGGAGGTGGCGATGCCATTAAAGTCTCGTCGGAGCGCTTGCGCGTGTGCAAGCCTGGCATGCCCTTTGCTCCTCCCATTGTTGGTACTGACGCGAGTCGTCGCCGGCGCAGGCGACGACGCCGTCACGCTGTGTCTGCTTTGAATTTTGGCGAAAGTGACTCGTTAGTGTCCGACCTGACCGATAGGGCGTCTCAGCACGCAAAGTCACCTGTCGTGGTCGCGTCGCGGACCTACGTGCGCCCGTATACGTATCATAATCACGTTGTGTGGGCAGGTTTCGGAAACGGCCAGATGAGCGGACAGCAGCAGCAGCAGCAGTCGAGCGGTTCGAGTGGTGGTGGGGGCGACGACAGTTCGAGGCGCTATCGAGCGCCGGTGCCGCCCGGTTGGCCACTCCATGGCAGTGCACAACGCCCGTTCATTTCGCCGCCCGACGCGTCTTCACAAGCTTCGCAGGCTGCGCTGGGACAGTCTGTGCGGCCTCGGCCGCCCGGTGCGTCTGCCCAGCGCCAGTCGCAGCAGCAGCAGCAGCGTCGTCTGCAACCCGTCGTGCTGCCTGGCTCGAACACTCCACCGCCCGGGGTGTCGCCCGTCCAGCAGCAGCAGCCGCGCTATTTTCAAGCGCAGCGACCTTCGCCGACGTTGACTGTCGCCAGTTCGAGTCCCGCAGTGGCTGTCGTGGGCGTCGTTTCGCCTGCTGGCGCGCCCCAGCCCACTGCGCGCGCCGTGTTCGCCGCTCCACAGCCGGCCCAGCCGCCTTTGGGCGCGGCTCCCCGCATTTTCGACGAGGAGTGGGAGACTTTCCAGCAGTTTCGGCGATTTCGGCAGATCGAGGAGCAGCAGCGACAGCAGCAAGAGCAGCAGCAGCAACAGGCGGCCGCGTTCGTCAGCGCGGTGCCGCCGGTGGCCCTCACGCCGGCCATCCGTACAAGGAGCCATGAATCGGTGTGCGTGAGCCAAGAGCCGCGCCCGCGGCTGTCAAGCGCCGTGGGTCGGCGGCCCTGGGTGCCTCCGTGGGGGAGGGCAGCTCACCGCAAGCCGCGTCCGCAGCTCCAGTGGCCGCGCTCGGTCCACCAGAGTATGGACTGGGACACTTCGTCCGCGTCGGCCGTTCCCGCCGACGCCTCATACGATGCCAGCTTGGACCGTTTCCAGCAGCAGCGCGTCCAGCAGTGGCGCGCCGAGCTTCCTCAGAGCGCCGACGCGTACGCCTACGCGCCGTCTGGGCGATCTGCGTCGCCTATGCAGATTGCGCCCACCGCTCAAGTGCGTCCGCCCGTGCGCATTGCTCAGCGCGATGACGGATAATTCGGCCCGACGCCTATTTCGTCGAGCACGCCTTCGCCTACCCAGCAGCCGCAGCCATCGGGTGGCATTGCTCAGCCACCGTCTTTCCCCCAGCAGACGGCAGCTCCTCAGCAAGCGGCACAGACGCAACCTTTGGCAGTTCCGCAGCCGTCTCAAGTCCTGCCCACCGCGGTGCAGGGGAGCCCCGCCCGCGGTCGGGGCGTCACTCGAGGACAGCGCCAGGCCCGAGGAGCATCGACACCATCGGTCCCGAGAGGTGGCGCCAACGGCAGAGGTCACAGTAAGCGGAAGAAAAGGTCGCGATCGAGAAGAGGTGAGAGTCAGCAGCAACAGCCCTCTCTCCCTTATGTAGGACAGTCGAGTAAGGATAACACCAGTACCGGCATGAGCCAACAGCCCCCCGCGCCTCAAGAGGCGGTCGGCCCGGGTACGAGTGCGAGTGTTCCCCTCAATGTGCCACGCCGTTCGTACTGTCGGCATCCCCAGTCTTCGGACTCGGAAGCGGCCGCGATTTCGAGTAGAGCTCCGATTCCCCCGGTGGGGCGAGCAAAGTCTACTGGTCCGGTCGGTGGCCAAGTGTCTCGTGTGCAATCGCAAGAAGTGTTCGCTCGTATCGGTCAGTTGGCGAGTCAGTGGGACCAAGTGGGTACCACGCCCGGTGCGTTACCGTATTCCATGTCTGAAATGGTGCAGAAGCTCGCTGAGTCAGGGCAAACTGAGCCCGTGACCGAGGCCTTGGCCCAGGACGGTCTGCTCGCTGAGCTCTCCCATGTCATTGTGTTGACCGAGCAGTACAGTCAGAACGTGTGTTGGATTACTTTGGTCGGTGGTTGTTCTGTCGCGCGTACTGTGCCGATGATTGATCCGATGACGTACGATGACAGTCAGTACGCGGCGTACCCTGAGGTGCCGGGGCGACGCAAGGTGTTCTTGCAAAGTCCTGTCGCGAAGCTGATGCCCACTGACGCTCTGTACAAGCCGTGGGGCACGAATCAGCACGGCACTCTCGTGTACCCCTCTGACGACGATTTCATGTTGCTCGATCCGTTGATGAGTGCGCAGAACGATGGTGCCGCGGAGGGCCGACTGGTGTGGACGTGCCCGGTCGGTATTCCTCTCGCTCGGCCCATGCCCGTCGTGTGTCGGTATGTGGCGCCCACCGCGGAAGGGTACCTGCCCCCGCAGGAAGTGAACGTGAACGCGCCCACCGCTCCGCGCAAAGTGTATCTCGATCCCAAATGGGAGTGCGTCGTACGCTCCGCTGTTGACACGGCCGTGAGCATGTACCGCGCTCGCCATCCCACTACCCCTTTGAAATTGATGCTTGGTGACGTGTCCGAGTGGTTGAAGTACTACCGCAGCATGGCCAAGCCGCTGAACTCGATTTTGGCGAACCAGTTGCGTCCGTTGACTGAGCGCATGTCTCGCCGTACCCGCAACCGCATCGAGAGCCGCGTGAAAGGTCGTTCCTTCCAGGAGTTGAGGGACCTTGTCGCCGCCGATGTCGTGTCGCGTGGAATGGTCAATTGGAAGGAAATTGATGTCGAGATCAGTAAATTGATTGACGAGAAAATGCAGAAGGCCCGCGCGGCCGAGCGCGCTAACGTGATGACGGCGCGTCGGGACGCGCTGCGCAAAAGTCGCCAGGTGGCGACGGGCGGTCTCACGCGACCCCCGTTGGCCGGCATTACTGGGCCCATGCGTGACAAAATGCGTAAACAGATGTTGTACAAGCAGCGAGCCTTCCAGGGCAACCTGGAGAAGGCTCAGCTGGCCGTCGTCAAAGCGACCAAGCGTCGCGACGCCCGCGAGCGGGAGGCCCGTTGTGATTACGCTGTGTCACGTCGTGCTGGTGTGGCGATTGAGGATTGTTTGGCCGTTGACACGAGTATGGAGAACCGCGAGATTACGATCGACACGGACGCGGAGGAGGACCTGTTGTTGCGCGAACCCCCTGGGACCGCTTCGGCGGAAAGTCACGCGCAGCAGCAGGGCGCCGGCGCGGGTGCCTCGGGCGCCAGCGGCGGCGGCGGCGACGACGGCCGTCCGGCCAGACGTCCCGTGCCTCCTCGCCCGGCTGACAGTGATCCCGAATCTGTAAAAAAGGAGCGCCGAAAGGTCTTCCAACGAGAGCTCCTCGATGCCATTTGCGAGTACCTGTGTCCCCAGTTGGTGCCGTTGGACGGCCAGGGCAACGAGCTGACGAGTGAGGACGCTTGGGCGAGCCATGTCTCTAAGCACGCTCTAAGTGCGACTGGGTCGAGACCGGAGGTCATCCACGTGCTGTTGCGCGGTGCTCACAGCTACGCTCACGAACTGCACGTCGAAACGTTCAGGTCCCCGCAGGAGTCTGACCAGTCCCGGCTCGCCACGTCTCTCAAAGAACTCGAAGAGGCGCAGCCCGAGGGACTCAACGTTTTCACGTTTGACTTTGAAATGGCAAATCGACGGAACGCTTTCACGGATTGGCCGGCGGCGGTGCGAAACAAACATTTCCCGCATCGCCCGGCCCATTCGTACAAAAGTGGTCAATTTATCACCCATATGTCGATCAGTGGTCTGCACGGTCCTGTGTTCGTGATTGACGTGCGAGCGTGGCACAGGTCGGTGACGAGGTCGGATGGGCAGGCTCAGGCCGGCATAGATCCCTCGAAACCTGACACGGTCATGATCATGCCCGAGTGCCTGCGCGAATTCATGAAGCGTAACTACATGGTGCATTGGTCGTACAGTGATGTGCAAGCGATGCATGCCACCTGGGGCAGCGCCTCCACGGAGGGCTTGCGTCTCTTCGACGCCCAGGTTTGGCAGGCTCACGGAGGTTTCGAACCTCAGATGCTCGGCCAGGAGAAGGTCTGGAAGCTCGTGAGCAACGCTGACGACAACATCGTTCTCAAAAATTCCCTCAAGAATATGGCGCGCGTGAAGGCCGAGTATGGCCGCCAATTTCTCGAGCTAGACGAGCGAAATCCCGAGTTCAAGCGCGATTTGGTTCAATACAGTGCTTCTGATGCGTATTCGTTGTGGGTCATTTTGATTGCGCATTGCCTCTGCAGTCCGATTCGGTTCAAGGGCCGACATCACCATTGCGAGAGCATTGCCAGGCGCATTCGCTCAAAGATCGCAACGCAGATTGGTGATGGCGCCCGGGTGCTTCGTCAGTTTGCACAGCACCGTTGGCCGATGACTGCTTTGCTGAATAAGATTAGTCCGATAGTGGAGGATGAGACGGTGCACCAGATTGAGAATTTGGTCCAGTCTCTCGCCCAGGACACTGCCGTTGCGTTGTTTCATTCGTACATTGGTGACGGTTCGGAGTTGGACAGTTTGTTCGATTGGTGGTGCGATTGGTCGCGCAAGGTGTCTGCTAGGCTGGAGTTGAACGTGGCGCGAGTGAGTCGCTCTCTCGCGGACTGCGCCGACTCGCAGCAGCGCCTCTGGCTGACCACGGCCGTCTACGCGAACTGGCCCTGGCGTGCGATTATTTACTGGTTTTCGAACTTCATGTGTCGACCGACTGCCGAGTTCGACATGCACCCTCAAAGTTTGTCCAAGTCCAGTCGGCGCGAAGTCCACAATGTTTTGTCTCTCACGCGTGAAACGGAACAAATGTGGCTGACGGAACGGCAGAGGGCGTTCCAAGCCAAGCGAGCCGCCAACATCGAGGCTGTCGAGGCGCTCGAGAGCGCTCGACACGCCGAACGTCAGCTGGCCCAAGCCGACGCGATGCACGCGAGCTTCCGTACCAATTGTCGCGTGAAATCTGTGAACTTTCCCGTCATTATGGAAGAGCTGCGTCAAAGTAAAATGCCACTGCCCGCGGGAGAGAATCCCGAACTCGCTGCCACCTTTTGGCACGAGGTGCGGCAGGCTCGGCGCAAGTACGAACTGGCGTGCGGTACTTTTGACGGAAAGGTGCGTGCAGCCGAGGCGAGAGCGGCCGAGGCGGAGGTCGAAAAGGCCAAAGCATCCGCGGCAACCGCTCCGGCCGAGGCGCCCGAGACGGAGCCCATGGAGAGCTAGTCTTGGCGGCAACAGACGGGCATTTGTGTTCGTTCATTTCGCTTTACATTTTCGGTGCTATTTCGGTACAAGCCTTATTCGATTCGGTACGGTACTCCTTACATTGCACGTGGTGCAATTTGAGGGGGGCGGACTGTAAGACCGGTCTCTTTACAGTAATCTTGGGCACAGGCTGCCACCCTTTCCCTGACGGTGCTTACCCTCCCTTCCCCCATCGTACCTCGATCAGAATGGATTAGAATGGTTCCATTACGGTGCCTTTGCTTGTGGAGTGCTTGTGGAGGGTTGAGTTCGAATCCCTGCCACGTGAGTTAGTCACTTCTTCTGGACTTCTGGACTCTCCCCACTTCTTGGGTGTGAGAGTCGAGGTAGTTTTGTGTGTGTTGGGAGCGCGTCTGGAGTTCTCACTCCGGCTCCCTGGTGCAGCAGTGTGGATCGTGTGTTGTGGCAACGCCCAGGCCAGGCGGGTGCGCGCGTCGTTCGTGAGTTTCGCCGGCGGTTGGTTCGTTGAACACTCTCTTTCTCTTCTTCACCACCGTGTCCCTACGCAGCACAGTATCGCACGTCACGTGAACGCTTCGTCGTGTCGTGTGCCGCCTCGTTCGTCGTCGGACCAAATCAGAAGAAGCCGCTAGGAGAAGATCCAAAGCTTTCGCGTATCAGCACGATCAAGAGAAGTCTTCAGTGTCGATTCTTGGCTCGGCACGAGGTTATATTGGTTGAGTGAGTGAGATAGGTAGATATCGCCGCCCCAGGTCCGCGGGTGGGATAGCCTATCACAGCGCTGGTATCGTGGGCGTCACGGTATCACAGTGCATGAGCCATTGACGGCCTCCTAACGTTGCCCCTAATCAAGCAACAACCAGTGCGTGAGGAGACAACGCACTGTTGACGTCGCGCCACAGGCAGTTGGCGGCAGCGCACCGCCTGGAAAAACGCAGCTGTAGACTTTGGAAAGTTTGATTCAGAGACCCTCTCACTCGACTGTGGGCAACCGCGAGGCCCCACCGGGCGTCGCTGACATCGGGCTTGCTCCTTTGTCTCTTGGCCAGCCTCTTGAACCCGATCGGATCCATCGTCTACAGTCGTCTTCTGGCCGTAAGCCCGTTTGCCTTATGCACTACATATACACACATACCGTAAGCCCCCTTGGGGGTCTACTATAAAACTAGGAATGCCCGTTTCAAAAATAAGAATAAGCAATTCCTACAATTTCAGTACTACAAATAATAGGAAATCAAAACACAAATAGGAATCGGAAAACAAAAATAGGAGCGTGCTGAACAAAACGGCCGTTACTATAAAGTTATATAAAGGAATGGCAAATTAGGAATTCCTAGCATACGGCCTGAAGAAAATACGAACCTCTAGAGGTGGTTAGATTAATTAAGAATGACCAATTCGGGCAATTCGGGCGCTATTTGCTTTATTCGAGCAGTAGGAGGCGGTGTAATTAGAGGAGGGTTCATAAACTCAAAGTGTTCTGGGGGTGTAGTTTTTTATTTATTTATTTTTTATTTTTATTTTTTTATTTTTTTGGCGACAACCACCTGACACAGCACAATGGCCGTTAACTGGATCACAAGATCACAGGGCAGCGCCGTATACGTAATTATAGGGGGGGGGGGCTAAATAAGGGGGCTAATTATAGAGTTTATGGAATGTATGCACCTATACGTGCGATTCCTTCTAGTCATTTGCCGACGTCGGCCGTGCAATGCTGGTGACCGTTGGGCTGTGCGCAGTGATCCAGCAGGTGGTCATCCCACTGCTGCGTGGTTCCATGGGAATGGCGGTCGTGAGTGGCTCAGCACCCCTTGTTGGTTGTTTGTTTGTATATGGATGTGTTGGGGCTTGGGGGCCGCTTCCGTTATCCCGGTGGGGGCCGTATCCTTTGCCGCTGCAGTAAGAGTCACTGCCGTCCAGTCGATATGGTACTAGCTCCCACAGGAGACACAAACCTCCGGATGGCTCCGACCATGTCCCAGCACACGCAGGCAGTGACGTCTTCCCGACCGAGGGAGGCGTCGTACAATGGTGACCAGGGGAGGGGACGCCACATAGGTTAATACATAAATCCAGAGGCCGAAGAACGCCACTCGTATGTATTCTGCGACAGGGGTGACCTGCATACTGTACAGGTAACAATTGCGTTGGGCTTGGGGGATGGGGTTTACCACCCCCAGTCGGAAGTTTACTCCTGAACGCGCGCGCGCGTTTAGTCGTGCCTCTTGGGCTGGGCGGGCGAGCGACTGACGATGGAGCTGCGCATGGCGCTGTTCCGGCACATCTTTACGCAGGACGGCGCCTACTTCGACCGGCCCGATCGATCGGCCAGCGCGCTCGGCGCGCGACTCTCCGCCGACGCGCGCGTCGTCAAGTCGGTCCGTTGCCCTGCGCCCCCCCTGCCCCCAAACCCTTCTCTCAGCTATGCTGCTGACCGTCCGCCCGCCTTCCTTGCCACCGCCACGTCCGTCAGTCAATGGACAGGCGATCGACGCGCGCCTCGGCGCCGCGCTGGGCGGCGTCACGTCGCTGGCGGGGGGCGTGGCCATCGCGTGCTGGGCCAGCTGGAAGTTGACGATCGTCTCCTGCGTCGGCTTCCTCCTCAGCGTCGCCGCCGGCTTCCTCACGCAGCGCGTCGAGGCCCGAGCACACAAAAAGACCGCCGCTGCCGTCGTCGCAGTCGGCAAGGTGAACATTACGCACCCCATGTGTGTGTGTTTGTTTGTTTTTAATTCGTCTGACAAGGCGCGGCGCGACACGAGCGACACAGTGCAGCACAGGCGAGAATTGGGCGAGCGAGACAAGTGGAGCGAGCACAACGGACTGTACAATTTTTTTTTGCAAAGCGATGGGGCTTTCACCCACTCGCCAAACGGAGGCACCTGGCCCAGCTGGTTGAGCGTTTCCGCTTGCCAGTGCCCTGCTGCCGTCAGTTGTACACTGACTGCACAACATCACCCAAGCGGGTGAAATTGTGCAGCCAGCTTGGCAGCAGGTACACGACAGCTTCCAAAGGGCGCGGGCTCTAGGCCACGACCAGCCACTATTGGTTACTGCCGTGCACATTTTTTTGCAAAGCGGTGGGGCTTTCACCCACTCCCCAAAGGGAGGCACCTGGCCCAGCTGGTTGAGTGTTTCCGCTTGCCAGTGCCCAATGTAGAATCAGCACGCGAGCACCGTGGCGCAATGTACCACACACACCGTGTACAGACTGGCTAGACGACACCTAGAAGGAGATTTACTGTCTAGCCATTTAAAATTGTGACAAGATTTTGGTTTGTTTGAAGTCGTTTTTTAAAGGAAAGTAGAGAGGGGGCGCTGACCGTATTTTCAGACAGAGAGTTCCACGCTGAAATTACTCGATTGGAGAAAAAGTTTGAACGATACAGTCTGTTTTGTCTTTGTTGGACGAGTTTGAATGGATGACCACGTGTATTGCGATTAGGCGCTTGAACGAAGAAGTCTTCTATGCGCAAGGCCGTGAGGCCATGGAAGATTTTGTAGACCATTATCAAATCATTATGGAGTCTACGAAGTTCTAAGCTGTCCAGTTGGATAATGCGACATCTTTCAGGGTATGATATATCGCTGAGGCCTGGCAGTCGTTTGGTAAATCGCCGCTGAACTGATTCAACAGTTTTTGTATTTGTTATGGAGGAGGGATTCCAAACGACCGAGCCATATTCTAGTCTGCTACGTACAAAAGTGCAAAAGAGTTGTCTTAAAAATGGAATGTTGCGACTTTTAAAGCAGTTTAAGATCATGCTTGCTTTGACGGCAGCTGTGGAGAGACTCGCTGGCAATGTTCAGAGAAGCGAAGATCTTTTGAGACAATGACACCAAGATCTCGCATTTCTTGGGTGCTGTTTAAAGTAACATTTCCTTGATGGTATTCACGCTGAGGATTACTGTGTAGCCCCAAGTGGAGAACTTCACATTTTTGTATAGCTAGTTGCAACTGGTTCTGTTCAGCCCAAGCTTGGATGCTGTCCAGAGATTCATGGAGAAGCGTTTGCTGTTCAACTGTTTTGCAGCGGAAGTAGAGCTTGCAGTCATCAGCAAATAACTTGACTTTTACCGCGTTTGGTACGACCTTCGGCAGATCGTTTATATAGAGGAGAAAGAGTAATGGGCCAAGCACTGAGCCTTGAGGAACACTGCTGGTAACAGGAGACAGTGACGAGTAAGCGTCGCCTACGCTGACCCTTTGCTCTCTGCCTGTTAGCCATCCTTCTACCCAGGCACAAACCCATTGATTAATTCCGTATGCCTGTAATTTGCGTAACAATTTGGTATGACTAACAGTGTCAAATGCTTTGGCGATATCTAAGTACGCAACATCAACTGGCTGACCGTTATCTAGGTCGCCTGTCCAATCATTGAGGCATTCGAGTAGTTGCGTTACTGTACTGTGCTTCTTTAAGAATCCATGCTGCACTTCCGAAACCAAACGATTTTGAGCTAGATGGGCAGAAATTTTAGTCTTTATAATTTTTTCCAGTAGTCGGCAGGTCGTACTCGTGATGCTGATGGGGCGGTAGTTCTTGGGCATTGTTTTTGAACCTTTTTTGAAGACAGCAGTGACATTGGCCTTTAGCCAGTCAGTAGGAAGTTGAGCAGTCGCTAGGGACAAATTAAAGATCTTTGTCAAAGGTTCAGCAAGCACCAAAGCAACTTTTTTGAGCAAAAATTGAGGAAAGCCATCGGTTCCACTTGAAAACTTATTTGGCAGTTTTTTGAGTTCGCTATACACTTCAAAAGCTGTGAGGGTGAACGGGGCCATGTGGACATTAGTTTGAGGGTCGAGGTTCATTTGGATACCATCATCGCGTATAAAAACAGAGGAGAACTGCGCATTTAGAAGGGTTGCTTTTCTAAGTCAGATGAGTGAACTTCCTTATTTTCAGCAGTCAGAGGTGGTACCTGCCTGGTGTTCATGCGTGAGTTGACGTACTGCCAAAAGCGCCTGTCAGAACGGCTTTGTGCAATCTCCCTTTCAAACCTAAGCTCAGCGGCGCGTGCAGCGTTCCGCGCTGCCTGGTTGGCAGCTTTCCACTGCCGAAGATGCTCCTCTAATCCCGTCCTTTTATACTGTGTGTGCAGCCGCTTCTGTTTCTCAATTAATCTGCGAACTACTTTGTCAGTTTTGCATCCTCGCTTTTTAACTACAACAAGCGGCACATATTTATCAACTAGCCCATTAAGTGTCCCACTCAGTAGGTCCCACATTTGTTGTACGTACGTCTGTGCAGTAGGGATGAGCATGGGCTGGGCCGGCCCGGCCCGGCCCGGCCCAGCCCGGCCCATGGGCCGGGCTGGGCCGGAATCCCAGGCCCATCCTGTGGGCCGGGCCGGGCCGGGCCTGCGTTTTGGGGGTGTGGGCCGGGCCGGGCCGGGCCGGACGTTCCTGGCTGAAACATAGGAATCTACATTGTATGTTATGCATATTGTAAGTAACGGCGACTATTCAGCAGAAAGGAGGCATTAAGGACGCGAGTGCGCCTAAAAGTTCGTCGTGACGGCGTCGTCTCACTGTTAATCTAGCGCGTTGGTCGCGACGTTGCCGTCGTCGTCGCCGTTGCCGTTTTCGTTGTCGTCACGGCCCTTAGACCGTGAGGCACAGACGAGCAGACAACAGACGTGAAGCGACGACGACGACGTAGTACTAAAAGGCATGAGCATCTGGCGCTAGCCCAGCCTCACGTCCATCGCGAGCAAGGCGCTCGTGACGACTGCCAGCTCGGCGCCCTCCAGGCGCCGCCTCTACATCACTGGCTTGGCGACGATAGATAATACATCAGACATGGGCAGCGCCTTTTTTTTCTCAACAAACCCTTTGTGAGCGGCCAACTTCAATTGACAAACACGGTCAATCTTGAGGCCAAAAAATGGTTGGAAGCTGGAAAGCCAGAAGCGCCATTCTCTGTGTATGTGTAGTGAAAAAACGCGAACTGGCGTACGTACATGTACAACTTATTTTAGTGCACCACTGTACTTATTTCTTGGGATGGGCCGGGCCGGGCCGGGCCTGGAATTTGAGCAGTTGGATGGGCCGGGCCGGGCCTGGGCCTGGTTTTTGACGCGTGGGCTGGGCCGGGATGGGCCGGACTATCTGGTGGGCCGGGCTGGGCCGAGATCTTCAGGCCCATGCTCATCCCTACTGTGCAGGTGTTTAGCAGCGTTGACCAGTCAATGCTGCCTAGCTCAAGTTCCATGCTCTCATAGTCCCCCTTCCTGAAGTTTCGAAACTTCGATGCGACTGGCGCTTCAAGCAATGACTGGGCAATATTGAAAGTTACTGCTAGATGGTCGGAAGGAATGCATGCTTGCACGACATCTACGACATCAGGGTGGTTTGTGAGAACAATATCCAATATGTTTTTCCCTCTAGTGGGCTTGGCAACAGGCTGAGTAAGACCTTGGGTCGTAAAGAAGTGGAGCAACTCTCGCTCGGCGGGACGGCTTCTAGATTGCAAAGATAAGCTCTTCCAATCTACGCTTGGGAGGTTAAAGTCGCCCACGATGACGACCGGGTGGCAAACCACCAGGAGGTCTCTTAGACAAGCCTGGAGGGGCGCCGAGTTTTCCAAAGAGGGGGGTCGGTAAACATTGATGACGCGTAGGCGTCCATTGCTAAGCAATAAATCTACTGCGAGCGCTTCGAATTCAGATGAGGAAGGAATTTGGGGACATGGAATTGCCCGAATAGAATTAGGGATGCAAATTGCGCAACCACCACCCTGTCGGTGTCAATACGGTCAGCGCGAAAAATATTCTGAGAAGTGCCAAAGAGGATGTTTGGGTAGGAGTCGTCTAGCCAGGTTTCGCAAAGACAAATGATGGATCGCTGCAGCTCACACGACATAAATGCACGCAATTCAGTTAGCTTGTCCTTACAAGAGAGAGACTGCGCGTTTAGCGAGTAGAAGGCTATTTGACTCTGGCTTCTGTGACGCGAGCCATGCATGGGGCGACTTATCGCATGAGCGGGCGCGGCGTTACAGCGGGCGGGGGTGTTAGAGCCAGCTAGTTTGACTGACTCACGGCCCTGTTGGACTTCTTCAGAAACTCGTCGCCCTCCGCTCGGAGGAGGATGCGGCCCCGCCAGATGACGACGTCCTCGCCCTGCTGGCGACGCTAGACGCGCTCGCTGTTGAGAGCCGCGTTCTGCTCCAACTCGAGCGGCGTCAGGTCGGGTCGGACGTAGAAGGCCGGCCGCACTTCGCCTTCCTTGAGTCGACTCATGAGCAGAGGGCGCAGGCCGCGCAGGAAGCGACCGCGCGCCTCCAGGTCGGTGAAGACGACTTTGGTGATGCGCGGGTGGGCTCCGCGCTGCTGGCCGTGTCGGAAGACCCTCTCGACCGCCGTGGGCGAGACGTAGAGCTCCCTGGCCAGCTGCGCGACGGCCTCCGTGTCGGACTGGGTGGGCTCGTCGGACAAGCCCGGCTGAGGCTCGGGCAAGCCGACGATGACGAGGTTCTTGGCTTTCTTCTCCTTGAGTTGGTGATGCTCGACTGCCTTAGCCAGCGCCAACGCGAACGGCTGACTCTGTAGGAAGTCGGGCGGGGCTCCGTACGGACGGGCTGCGCTGGGAACCGGACCCGCCACGGCTCCGAGGTCGGCGCGCGGCGGCGGCGGCGCCGACGCGCTCGCGCTCGACGGAGGCGGCCGCTGGCGCCGCTCGGCTTCGAGCTCGGCAACTCGAGCGCGGAGCGCCTCGGCCAGCTCCTGGGTCTGCTGCAGCTCCAGTCGGACGGCCGCGACGGCCGAGTCGACCGCCTCGGTGACAACTTTCAGCATCATCTCCTTGGCCTTTTCATCCTGGACGATGAACTTGGCTTCGATGAAGTTTTTCATCTCGTCCATGTGTCGCTTCAGCTCAGTGGAGATCTCCGAAGCGACAACACTCTCCGCTTTCGGGCACTTGCAATTGCGCGGTGTTTTCTTGCACACGGAGCAGTTCATCTTACCTCTAGACAGACCTCTTGCCGACTTTTTCTGCTCTTGAAGAGACGGAAGGGACAGAGTGATGTGTGTGTGTGTGTGTGTGTGTGTGTGTG
The DNA here is from genome assembly GCA_030248085.1 of Paralinhomoeus sp. GSCO2_6. Classification (NCBI taxonomy): domain Eukaryota; kingdom Metazoa; phylum Nematoda; class Chromadorea; order Monhysterida; family Linhomoeidae; genus Paralinhomoeus; species Paralinhomoeus sp. GSCO2_6. Next base: position 152,258 of record JASAMY010003822.1, read on the forward strand.
TGTGTGTGCGTGTGTGTGTGTGTGCGGGTGTGTGTGTGTGTGTGTGTGTGTGTGTGTGTGTGTGTGTGTGTGTGTGTGTGTGTGTGTGTGTGTGTGTGTGTGTGTGTGTGTGTGTGTGTGTGTGTGTGTGTGTACATTGTATGTGGGGCAGCGGCTTGGAAGAACTGCAGGACGCGGCCCCGCGTTCCAGTTGGTCCTGGAGGGCGTGGACAACGCGCAGACGGTGCAGCTGCTGACGACCGAGGAGGCCTTCGTGAGCCGGCTCTCCGAACAGCTCCGCCAGACGCAGGCGGACGCGACGGCCGCGGCCCACGTCGAGGGCGCGACCTACGCGCTCTCCGCCTCCTCCTGGGCCTTCGCCCTGGGCGCCGTGACGTACGCGAGCGGCTGGCTCCTCGTCCACGGCCAGATCGACCCTTTCAGCGCTCTCCTGTGAGCATGGAGAGGCGGACCCCGGGCGTCGAAACTCGCAAAATTTCCGTCTTCTTTTATGCATCTCAAGAATTGATCGATTATATGTGCCCGAACCACTGCATCCATAAATTTAAACAGGGTCCCCCCCCCCCTCCCTTCTTCAAGGCCAGCAGATGGCCTAGTGGTAGAGAATCGGCTCCTAGCGCGCACGGTTCTGGGTTCGATTCTTGATAGATCCACTAATGAGGTTATCAATGGATTTTCTCGTGAAGTCGTCGCCCTACATGTACAGATAGTTCTTGCAAGCGTCTTTGGCGGCCTTCGTGGGTGGGTAGTGCCACTAGAAGACGGGAAGGCGTTCCGGATCCGCCAGTGGCGCAGTTGCCCCCGGGCGCGCAATAAGATGCCGCGTGCGCGTGCGTGAGCAGCTCTCGCCCAATGCTTTGGTTTTAGAGCTCGCTTTGCTATTGGGTTGTCAACAATGGAGCTGGGCGTCTCGGCCTCCTACATTCCAGAGCTGCTGAAGGCGCGTTCCGCAGCCGGCGCCATCTTCGCTCTGCTCGACGAGCAACCCTCCATTCACAGCACGTCTGAAGAGGGCGCAAAACCCGTGCGTGCGTGCGTGCGTGCGTGCGTGCGTGCGTGCGTGCGTGCGTGCGTGCGTGCGTGCGTGCGAGTTCCTACCTTCGATAAGAATTCCCTACTGAAGTTGCATGTTCTGACCTGACACGTACACGGTACATGTGGTACAAGATAATGGCCTTCTTTCCTAGCGGGCCGTTGTCGGCGTTCAGGAGTTGAACGGGTCCGTGTCGTTCGAGGGCGTCTCCTTCCGGTACCCGGGTCGCGAGCACGCGGCGGTGTTATCGGCTTTCGACTTGGAGGTGGCGCGCGGCATGACGGTCGCGCTCGTCGGCGAGAGCGGCTCCGGCAAGAGCACCGTTATCGGCCTTCTCGAGCGCTTCTACGACGCGCCCCAGGGCGCCGTGGTGCGCGTCGCTTCGGGCGCCGCTAGTCGAACTCGACCACTTCCGATTCCTGTTCTCGTCCTAGCGCATCGGCGAGCACCCGCTGCGCTCCCTGAGCCTGTCCCACCTCCGCAGCGAGATCTCGCTCGTGAGTCAGGAGCCGACGCTCTTCAACTGCTCCATCCGCGAGAACATCTGCTACGGCCTCCCCGACGACGAGCTCGAGGCGGACGCCGTCGACCTGGAGGGGCGCGTCGAGAAGGCGGCCAGAGAGGCGAACGCGCACGACTTCGTCGTCGCCCTACCCGAAGTGGGTGTGCCAGAGCTTCCCTCGTCCGCATACCGCCGCACGCGCCGGAGCGACGGCCCTGCAGGGATACGACACGCTGGTGGGAAAGGCCGGCGCGCAGCTGTCTGGCGGCCAGAAGCAGCGGGTCGCGATCGCGCGGGCGCTCATACGGCGGCCCAGCATCCTGCTGCTGGACGAGGCGACGTCCGCGCTCGACGCCGCCAGCGAGAAGGTCCCGCCCGCTCGCGACTAACAGTTGAGGACTCGCTGCAGCCGCGTTGCAGCTGGTGCAAGAGGCGCTCGAGCGAGCCAGTCGAGGCCGAACCTGCCTCCTCGTCGCGCACCGTCTCAGCACCATTCGCAACGCCCATCTGATCGCCGTCCTCAAGGACGGCCGAGTCGTCGAGCGAGGTACATGTACATACGATCGCCGAGGAGAGAAGAATAGGCACACGGAAATGAGTGCCTGTTGTTGCAGACCAACACGATGAGTTGATGGCCCAGAAGGGCGTCTACTACGCGCTCTCGAGACGACAAATGCGAAGCGTGCAGTGATCGAGTTGGGCAGTCAGTAGGTAATACTATCCATAGGCGCAAGTTTCACCTCAGCCGTTGCTTCAGTCAATCAATGAGAAGCAGCTGCAATCCACAGCTGCTGCAGGGTCACGATTCGGTTCCGTTCTGTTTTATTTGGCCAATCCAAACACAGGCCAGTCACTGTGGAATGCCTGTCATGGTACACTGTACTGGGTTACTACTGTGTGCTAGTTCAATTTGAATACTGCCCTAAGACGGCAAGCATTTGGACATGCTGAACACGAAGCTTCGGCTCAGCAGGTGCTGCCATACATGTAACCGGGTTTTTAAGTAGTGGGGGGGGGGGTCGGAAACCATTCTGGGGTGTGGGTGGGGGGGGGGGTAAGCAGACTTGAAGAGGGAGGGGGGTTTCAGAAGGGAAAAAGTGTACCTAAATAGTGTCTAAATAAGCACTTTTTGGTCACAAAATGGGTTAAAATCGGCTATATAAGTAGCGTTATTTAGCTGTTTTATGGTAAAAAAAAAGAACACTGAAAAGACGAAAATACACTACTTTTTATGATTGTAGACAAGTTGGAAAACTTCCGGAAATTCTGGGTGGTCTGGGGGGGGGGGCTGGGTAGAGGTGAACTTCCGGCTGGAGGGTGGGCAACCCCCCCCCCCCCCCTCCCCAACCCCCCATTACATGTATGGGTGCTGCATCCTGTGGAGTGCTTTGTGACAATCCGAAACACAGATGGAGATTAATACAACTGGTTTTACTAAACTTATGCTGGCATAAAAATTCAACATGGAAACCGCAAAACAAAAAAAAAATTAAAGAAAAGGGTACAAGTCTTCATGGCAGAAGGTTCATCACAGGACTCACAGTAGAAACCACTAAATCATTGACGTGTTTTGATAATTTGTCTAGCAACATTGTAGCTCAATCCATACACAAGAGCAGCGTCAACAAGCACATGGCATCAAGCCCTACTACTGTAGAAAAGGATCACAATGTGCCTTGTGACTACAGTGTGGGATTGGAAAACGAATAGCCGATTTGTGATCAGGACGCTTGTTTATTTACATATGTGCCTGGCATGTTTAACACTGAAATCCCAAATTCCATGAAACACGTACCTATGCACAATTCGCATTACGGTAGCTGTGGCAAATCCGGCCCTTAAATACTGGTGAAATGTGGCAAGCTAGCCATACACAAAATTTTAGCTCAATCCATCCAGTAGAGCTCTCTGCATTGCATTCATTGCTGACAAACAGACAAACAGCCCTACTACTGCTGTAGAAAAAGATCCCACTGTATCTTGTGATTACGGTATTTGATCAGAATACAACGGCTGTTTTCATGATCTGCATGATCGCCTACATATATTGTGGTTGTGATTGCCTCTTTGGCTCCAACGTGGCGGCTGCACTCTTCACCAAGTGTTGAATGCTCCGTGTGCTGAATGCTGATTGCCGAGTGAGAAAGGGGGGGGGGGGGCGCTCACGTTGCAGAGATCACGGCGCTACAGATTTGTGTGTCAGATGTGCGTAGTGCATAATGTGCATACCTGGAACTGGGGGCGGGGGAGGGGAGTTGGGGGCCCCCACTAGCTTTACAACACGTCCCCCAGACCCTACACCAGATCCCCCCCCCCGGATTTTTTTCAAGGGATTTTCACTCGGTCTAAAACGACAAAAAGTGAGTAAATGTTGGTGTTTTCAGCGCTTTTCAGTGCTATATGACCAACAGCAAAATAACACTATTTAGCGCATCTGTGCGAGTGTCGTCTGCACCATGCGTTTACAGAAGTGCGATTGATAATAACGCATGTCTGCGTCGCAGCGGTTGGCCGAGGCCGCCGAACGAGTGTCGCCCGCGGAGCGAGGAGCAGAGGTACGCGTCGAAGGAAACGTTGCAAAAACGCGAGCTGAGTGCGGCGGGCGTGTCAGTGCCGCGCAGTTCACCTTTATCGGAAGAACAACTCCGATATATACGTTGTTGCAATCGCGGTTTCGTTGCACGTTGCAAAACTCACTGTTCACGACGCAACACTATGCAGTTCAATTCATGCTGCAATTGCGCCAACTCGGAATCATTGTGCAATCGCAGCGTCTTACTCAAACACTCAAGCTGTGTACAGTGAGGCAATGATGTATGCACTATGGAGTCGTTATCTTGGAGTTCCTAGCCCCAATTTCCTTTGAGAATTGTCCCTGAAGATGGCTGAGAAGTCATGTTCGCGGTCACGCACCACGCCCACTCCATGGCCGCTGCACGTCGCAATTGTGCTCTCCTCTGTGCTCATAGCCGCACGAGCTGCAGTAGGCCCAGCGTCTAGCGGTCAGCATCTCGCAGCTGTCTGCAACGTCGTCGGCTCGCGTCCTCCCTTTACACACCTTTTCTTCATTCACCCATTATTCAGGTATGTCATCCGGTATACCGGATGACATACCTATGGTGCGCGTGGAACAAACACAACAAATGTTCGAAAAGCTTGGACAGAAGCTTCGAGCACCGCGACACGAACTGACCGTGGCAGTTGTGTTCTTGCATGCGCAATGTGTGCAGCTTGCACAGCTTCGCAAGGTCTGCTTCACGTGGGGCGTTTTCGCAACGAACAACAACGGCGTTCTTTGGTGCAAGAACAGTCACCGACGTATAGCAATCACGCTAAAGGTGATGATTCGGCGCGTTCCGAGCAGCGTCGCCAACTACAACGGCTGGCCGTTGCGCTTCATCTTGCCGGAGCAGAGCAGTCTAGCTGCATCCTACTTCAGCTGGACGGTGCTGACGACAAGATGCGATGCTATTCAGTCGTGTGGCTGCTCGGTTGCGTTGCTCTCGCCATGGCGCCAGTGCCGATTGGCGGGACAACGGTGCCGCAGGCCGCTGGCAATGGGACGTCCAGTTCCGCGTCGACCGTTGCTGGCGCTCGTGCTGCGGCGGTCGCGACCATGAAGACAGCGCCGGTGGCGACGCCCTCGACGACAGCCAAGTCGACGTCTCCCACTGCAGCAGCAGTCGAGGCACTAGACAGGAAGACGACGACGATGACGGTGTCGACGGCAACCACACCTCCACCACCGTCCACGGCGCCACCGATGTCGACAACGCCACCGTCGACGGCGCTGCCGACGTCCACGACTATGAGTACAGCAGCCAGCAGCACGCCGGCAACGGACGGGACAGCAGCGCCGACGCTGACATTGACGAATAGAAGCAGCGCTGCGTCTGCAACGCCTACAACTACACGCGAGACTCCGACGGCGTCGACGTCGACGACAACGATTGATTGGAAGCCAACAATCACAGCGACGCAGACGACCGGTCTAGTAGCGGGAGACGTAGAGACGAGCACTCCCAACGATACTCCTACTACTACTACGAGTCGAGCGTGAGTCTCTAGAGCACACTCTGACAGTACGTCGTTGGTCTACCCGATGACGTTTGCGCAGCGGCGTCCCGAAGGAGCGGCGACGCTCCGTCAAGTCGGCCTGGGCCATCTACGTGGTGGTGGCCGCGGTCGCTCTGTCGGTCGCCATCGCTGTCGGCGCCGTCCTCCACTCGGTCGCGAAACGGCGTCGCGCCGACCTCGTCTCCGACAGAGCCGCCATCGGCGCCTACTCCTCCGCCGATCTGCCCATGACGCACCGAATGTGACCCAACAGAACTGCCGACCAACGCTCCGTTCACACCGATTGTGCTAGCTGCTTGACCACCCAGCCCCCCTCCCTCGTATGCTCTGGCTCATCCCAACCGCGTTACGTGGGAATGCGGCGCGTACTCACCAGTCCTCGTTACAGTCTTGTATTCACTTAAGCTATACTACTTCCATGAATCCATCCAGCGTTTTTCTTGTTGCCGGATCAGTCGAAGTAGCCTTTGCATTGTCGTCAGTAGTGCCTGAAGGAAGGCTGCCATGCGACTGTCAGCAAGAACAACTGCGCTGACGACGGACCCAACAAATGCGGTAGGGGAAAAAGCCAACAGAGCGTACGTAGAACGGAACCGTAAAAACGAAACGTCGCGAGGCGGGTACGCCTCTACCGTAAACCCTATAATTAGCGCCCTTGGCCCATTGTTTCGTTAGAGCTGTAGGAAGGTGCATAATTACAGGGGGGAGGGGCTAATAAATTGAAAGTGTCTATGTATGGGGCGCTTTGTTGGCGCAAAGCGCGTGGGGGCGATTTTAAAGGGAAAAATGCTACCCACCTACGTCGGTACACCCAACACACACTCACACACGTGTAAACGACCGTACATGCACCCAGACATGGTAAAAATTTGCCTTCTAAAAATGAAAAAATCCATTTTGGGAGGGGGTTTAATTATAGGGGGGGGGACATAGGTGTAACTGAGTAGGGTGTAGGTACAGGTCACCCTCCCCCAGCTTCAGGCAATCATGCACGAAAAAAGGATCACCCTCCCCCCAGCTTTGGTCCAACCTGCACTTATTGCAGGTTACCCCCATGGCTGAATGTGTTTCTCATACTTCCCAGGGTGTTTTTTAGGCCTGTGAGCAGTATTTACTGTCCAAAATTTCGCCAGCGGCGCTGTATTTTACGCCACTACAGACCGTTTTGGAGAGTTTCGAGCGCGTTTTCGGACAAAAAATCAACAAATTTTGCCTGTGTCGCTGTGTTTTCAGCACACACGAAGCTTTTTCTAGGTCATTGTTGAGGCTGGAAAACGAGAATTTGTATCAAATTCGGCCGTGCAGGTCACCCCCATCGACTTTTGAAAAATCTGAGATTCACCCCCTCAGCTTCGGTGACCAGTTACCCCTCGGGGGGGGGGGGGCTAATAAGCTCAGTGGTCTGGGGGGGTGTATAATTACAGGGGGGCTCAGAATAGGGTTTACGGGATGCAGTTATTATCACCGCGCCGGGTATAACCTTCAGCGAGCGAAACGCGCCGCGTCACAGCGACTTAGAACCACGGCATTAGACAATCGCGTTAGAACGCGCTTTGCGCTGCGCGCAGGCTGTTGCAAATGCTCTTCTGAACAGTCCGACGATGCACGAGCAGTCCATGGCTTCGCTTACCGTAAATCCTCCAATAGTGCCCACCTCACCAATAGTGCCCCCGGGGGCCAAGAAGTGCCATACGATTTGCGTTATACAGGGACGCAAATCAAGTGGCAGTTACTTAAAAGTGGTGTGTATACAGCAGCTACACCCATTCATGAATGGCATTTGAGCTACTTGGAACTGTTAAAGTCACCTAAGGAACGCAATGCAACACTCCCGATAGTGCCCCCGGGGGAAAACAGAGGTTGAAAGTATAGTGGCCCGGGGGCACTATTGGAGGATTTACGGTATATTATTAGTAGAGCAGGGTAGCGCAACAACGGCCGCGCTGGAATCATTGAATCTTGGCCAGTTCCATGCGCTTCGCCCGCTCGTCCTCGTCGCTGTCGGCGACGATGCGGTCGGCGATCGACGAGGGAATGTTCTCCTCCACCCACTTCAGCTCCTCCTGTTACAACCACGACGACGTGCACTTCGACGACAAGGCCAACAGCGAGCTGCTGTGCCATTTACACCCCCCCTGCCAGCACACCTGTAACTGGGGTGGGGTTTGGGGGGTTTTTCTCCCCCAGATGATGGGTTTGACCCCCCCCCCCCCCCCGCCTAGAAATTTGAAACTGTACATTGTAATGTGTTTTGTACAGTGCTTTTGAGCAAAAATCGACCAACAAGTACCTATATTGGGTTATTTGCAGTGTGTTTTGACTAAAATGTACCTATTTTAGTGTTTTTACAGTGTCTTTTTGACCAAAAATCAACCAAAAAGTGCCTATTTTTCCTTCCCAGACCCCCTCCGTCCTTCAGATTTTCACCCCACCCACCATCACCCCCTCCCCAGAAAGTGCCCAAACCCTCCCCCAGGTCCAATTCCCGGTTACAGGTATGCCTGCCAGTGCCAGACCCAGTCACACACACACACACACACACACACACACACACACACACACACACACACACACACACACACACACACACACACACACACACACACACACACACACACACACACGGGTGGAGCACACACGGCGCAGGGACGGCAAAGTATTGGGCTGGGGCGAATACTGCAGATTCTCCAATAAAACCGTCTCCCATAGTGCCCCCAGACAGCCTAAGGTTGAAACAGTATACGCAAATGAGGGAAAGAAGGCACCTCAATAGTGGCCTCTCCATCCTCGGCTTGTCGTTTCTTGCGATTCTCGAGCGTCGACTCGAGTTGGCGCAGCTTCAACTGCTCCCCCGAAGCGAAGGCGCCGCTGAAGATCGTGTCCTCTAAAGGGAAAGAAGGCGGAGAATTAGAGAAGGCACACGTGGCTGTGTGAGGGCTATGGCCGTTGAGGCAGACACCCATACCTGTAACCGGGTCTGGCAGAGTGGGGGGGGGGCTAAATGGCCGAATTCTGGTGGAGGGGGGGGCAAAAAGTGGGGTAACCGATTTTTGACTTATATTGGCAGTTTGGTCAAAAATGGGTATAATAGGCTCTAAATAGTGTCATTTAGCTGTTTTATGGTGATATAACACTGAAAAGCACTAAAACACCAACGTTTACTCATTTTGTCTTCTTAGGCACGGTGAAAATCCTTTGGGAACATTCGAGCAATTACTGAGGGCGCGGATGGGGGGGGGGCAAGAAAACCAAACTAGTGGGGGCCCAATTCCATTCCACATATGATGAGGACAACTTTCTCCAAACTCCAAACTCGGGTCCGGGTGGGGAGGGGGGGGGGGATAGCCGAACTCGACCGTCGTCGTCGTCTTCGTCGCTGGACACGTCGAGGAGTGGCGTGAACGCGTAGCGCTGATTGTTGTTGGTGGGTCGCCAGAGGATCATGATCACCAGCAAGACGACCGAAAAGAGCACGTGCCAGAAGGCCACGTCCACCCAGCTGCAGGAAAACGAGAAACGTGAATGAATGCGGGAGGGGGGGTGGAGGGTGCAGACGACAACACTCGAGCGCAGCGCGCCACCAAAACACTCCGCGATGTCCCAAGCATGTACCTGCAATGGGGTCAGAGCGAGTGTTGGGGGGGGGGGGCTGGAAGACTGGGGGGGGGGGGAGCTGGAGCAAAAAGCAAAACGTGGGGGTAGCCAACCCTTTTTACTTACTGGTACTTTTCGGTCAAAATAGGCTGTAAATAGTGTTGTTTAGCTGTCTTATTGTCATGTAACACTGGAAAGCACCGAAAAACACCAATGATTTACTCACTTTTACCGTTTTAGATCTCTTGGGTTTGAAGATCTCTTGGGAGAATTCTCTGTTTGGGGGGTTTGGCAAAATATGGTGCCCCCCAACCCTCTCTCCAGTTACAGGTCTGGTCCCAAGCCGGCCACGAGAGAGGAGGAGGATTGGCGGTGAGGTGAGGCACATCCCCCAAAATTTGCTGCTAATTTGTAGGCGCGCAAACGTTGACCCGGCTAACCCATGCGGGCCCTGGCGTGTCGGGGTGGCGACTCAACAGCTGCGAAGGACTCGTCACCAGCTCGCCCTCCCCCCCCCCCCACCACCAGGCCGAGACAGGTCGCGAGGCCAAGGAATCAGCCGCCCTTTCCGTCTTGATGACAACAACGGTGAAAGTGAGTAAAATTTTGGCGTTTTTCAGTGCTTTTCAGTATCATATCACCATAAAACAGCTAAATAGCACAATTGAGAGCCTATGTTGACCCACTTGAAAAAAAGTACAAGCGTAAGTCAAAACATGGTCGGCTAGCCCCCCCCCCCCACTAGAGACGCCCACCCAAAGTGCTGTTTATTCCCGCCCCCCCCCCACTTTTTCAGACCCGGTCAAAGGCTTGTTGTTATTGAATTAGGGGCAACGCTAGGAGGCCGTCAATGGCCCATATAGCATACCCTTCCCCATGACGCCTTCCCGTCTAGAGCCGCATAAATAGCCGAAGACAGTCGGAAGAACGCCATCTGTAATCTAGGGCAGCCGACAGAGCACGAGAAATTCCATGGGTCGGTGTAGACTCGTTTTTAGCGGGTCCATCGAGAATCGAACCCAGGACCGTGCGCGCAAGAGGCCGACTCTCTACCACTATGCCGTAACAGGTACATGATGACGCACAGTTCCTTCCAGTCCATGAGGCAGCGGCTGAAGGTGTGCTTCCAGAGGCTCCAGGCCATGAAGAGGACGGAGAGGAGGACGGCCAGCAGGAGGGTGTTGGTGAAGTGGCGGTAGAGGGCGAGCTTGGTCTCGTTGCGTCGGAGGCGCAGGGCGCGCATGGTGGCCGTCAGCGCCGAGAACACCCACCAGAAGATGGCGACCTCGAGCAAGACGAGCGGCAGCGCCGCCAGCTGCTTCTGCTTCACCGAGGCCGGCTGCACCTGCGAGCGGACAGCACCCACCGCCTCTCCGCCCCTGCCCTCTCCCTACCTCACTCGTCTCTCCAACGAGGTTTCTTAGTTGGGCGGAGGGGGGGGGGCAAGAGAAAAAAATCGGTATTTTTTGCTTGGATTATTGTTACATTATTGCTTGAACAGTTTTTGCAGATTGCTCCTGCGAACCAGTGCATATACAAAAAAACGCATTTTTTTAGGTGCGATACGAGACACGAGATATTTCAGATACGTTCCCAATAACAGTTATGCGGTGGTGGTGGTGGCGGGGGCATATACTTCACCATACCTCAGCAGAGGTGGAATGCCTCAGAAGGCCGGGAGGGGGGCTGGGCTGTGCTGTGGTTATGATGGCTGTACCTTTGCGACGCGGGAGATGCCCTCTATGGAGCAGAGGATGAAGTAGACGAATCCGACGCCAACCACCTGGTGCAGAGTCTGTCCCAGCCGGGGCTTGACGACGCCAAAGCCGACGGAGACGATGATGACGAGCATGCGGGCCAGCGTCCGCTTGAGACACGAGAAGATCTCGGCCATCTGAAGACACCGCCGGCGGGTCCAGACCTGCGTAACTAGGGGGGGGGGGGGTCCACCATCCATACCTGTAACTGGGGGGTTGGGGGCCCCGCAGAATTTTTCAAACGCCCCCCCCCCCCAAACCCTCCCCCCAGAATTTTCCCAAGGGATTTTCACTCAGTCTAAAACGATAAAAGTGAGTAAATGTTGAGGTATTTCAGTGCTTTTCAGTGTTATATGACCATAAAACAGCTAAATAACACTGTTTAGACTCTATTTTTACCCATTTTTTACCAAAAAGTACCAATGTAACTCAAAAAATGGCTGGGTACCCCCCACTTTTTGCTCCAGACCCCAGAATTCGGCCATTTACCCCCTCCCCCCACTCTTCCAGGCCCGGTTACAGGTATGTCACCATCCCCCCACTACTTTTCTAACACCCCCCCCATGAATTCTCCCAAAGTATTTTCACCTTGTCCAAAACGTTAAAAGTTAGTAAATGTTGGTTTTTCGGCGCTATTCAGTGTTATATGACCATTAAGGAAAAATTTGCAGGCAGCTGCAAAAAAGGGGAATATGTGACTTCCGTAGAGCTGAAGTCCACTTTGAAAAAAGATTGTATAAATAAGAGCATTGCAGTGGAGTCCACTTTGAAAAACGATTGTATAACAGCATTGCAGTTGATGTGGAGTCCATTTTGAAAAACGATTGTATAAGAGCGTGCAATGGTATGAACAATCAATTTGCTTGTCACATATTCGGCGTTTTTAGCGCTCGCTACATGATGACAGAATACAGTGGCACTTAGCATACTAGGAAAAGCGCATATCTACCTACGCACACACACACACGCGCACACACGCACGTACATAGACACTCAAATATTTTGTAAGTTGGAAATGACGATCCAACGAATAGAATATTTTGATTCTACCACAGTTCGAATTACGATACCTACAAATTGTTCTATTCTGCAAACATACGTGCAGTCTGGAATTGGGATAACTGATTCTTTGAAGCACAGTAACAGAAATTTGTTGTGTTAATGGATGGAGAATATGCACAACAGGCACTTCAGGTATAATTTAAGGAGCTGTTCTACAAACACAATCTACATTACCGTTTTGAAACTTATCATTTACCTGTCCTTTGAGAATCCGTAATCAGCAGCATCGAAATACATACCACACCACACCAAGAGTCCAGTTGCGCTTATGGTTTTTAGTTCTATCTGCAATGTGCGTAGGGCAGTGGTGTGTGTCACTTTTAGCTGGGCAACAGTGATGTCACTAGAATGACTGTTGTCCGAAATCAAATATGCCAAAACAGCTCACGCTAAAAACGCCGAATATGTGACAAGCAAATTGATTGTTCATACCATTGCATGCTCTTATACAATCGTTTTTCAAAATGGACTCCACATCAACTGCAATGCTGTTATACAATCGTTTTTCAAAGTGGACTCCACTGCAATGCTCTTATTTATACAATCTTTTTTCAAAGTGGACTTCAGCTCTACGGAAGTCACATATTCCCCTTTTTTGCAGCTGCCTGCAAATTTTTCCTTAATACAGTGTTTTTTCGTATTGATATGTACGAAATGTGCTCCCACGCGTGCACGGATTTCGGGTGCAAACAAGGTGCACCCACACAGGGGGCGTGAGTTTCCCTACCACAGTAGCATACATGTAACCGGGTTTTTGAAGTGGGTGGGGGGGGGGGGGCGGCGCGGGACGCTAGAGACCATTCTGTGGGGGGAGGGGGTGTTGTAGCCGAAACGTCGTATTAAATGTGTACAGTGTACAAGTTCAAAACTGTAGAATTTCTTTACAAACACCTTCCTTCCTGGGCAACGTCTCGAACACCAAGGACGTGCTGCAACTCCTCGAGTTACAGAATCAGGGGCTGAACACCAGCGAGTGGCGCATGACGCGCTCGTTACCCCAAGCCCGACCACGAGGACGCCACCACAACCAGCATGCTCGTTGAGGACGCGTCCTATGCGACCCTCTGCGCGGCCAAGATGGTGGTCAACTACGGCGTGCGTGCGTGCGTGCATGCGTGCGTGCGTGCGTGCGCGCGTGCGTGCATGCGTACGAAAGTGCGTGCGTGCGTGCGTGCGTGCGTGCGTGCGTGCGTGCGTGCGTGCGCGCGCGCGTGCGTGCGTTCGTGCGTGCGAGAGTGCGTCAGTGCGTGCTTGCGTGCGTGCGTGCGTGCGTGCGTGCGTGCGTGTGTGCGTTCGTGCGAGAGTGCAGGCGTGCGTGCGTGCGTGCGTGCGTGCGTGCGTGCGTGCGTGCGTGCGTACGCGAGTGCGTGCATGCGAGAGTGCGGGCGTGCTTGCGTGCGTCGGTGTGTGCGTGCGCGCATGCAAGAGTGCGGGTGGACGTGCGTGCGTGCGTGCGTGCATCAGTGCGTGTGTGCGTGCGTGCGTGCGTGCGTGTGTGTGTGTGCGTGCGTGCGTGCGTGCGTGAATGTGTGCCTTGTGAGGTTGCACATGAGAGTGCACATCCCAAAAGCACTTGAAGTCAGCCAAAAAACATTTTAACATCTGAAAAGAAAAACGAAAAAACTGAAAAAAATGCAGGGTGGTTCATGGGAACAACATGGGTGGGGCAGGAAGGGACACTGGGGTAACGCAATATTGATTGGTTTTTAAGAGATGGCAGAGACGCCAGCGGGAGTCGAACCCGCGACCTCTCGATTTGTTGTCCAAGACGCAACATTACTAAGTGTTCCGGATCTCAAGATTGTGGGCATTTAGGAAGAATCCATTTGGGGGATTAATTTCTGATTGTATACAGCATATGTTTGCAAAGTTTCATGCCGATTAATTTAACAAAAAAATTATAAAAAAAAAAATTAAAAATAAAATCATTTTTCGAAGGTTCAGGAGCTCATATCTCATTATCCAGTGATGAAACTTTAAAAACATTGACCACCGATGACTCGCCTTGACGTATTGTTCACGAAAATAAAAAAAAATTGGGGGTTTACATGGCATTTTTTGGAGTTTTACTCTTGTCGGAACTATAAAAAAAAATCGCCATTGTCGATATAGACACTGGTCGCGCCCAATTTGTTGAAAGTACAATGCTACATGTCTAGGCGATCAACTTTCACCATTATAGCAAATCTCTGCGATGAGCGGTTGAGGCGCCTATAGCGCACAAAATTTTGGCCAAAAAAACGACTATGTCCAAAAAAACGGGGAAAATCGGCCATAACTCAACACTGGTAGGACCTAGAGGCAAATGCTTTGCATGTTGAAAATGCCATCATGGGTCGCGCTTACACGCCAAGTTTCAGGCCAATCGCTCTTGGCGTTCGCGAGCGGCGCTCCAAAAAAGTGGCAGAGAACATGAAAAAAAAAAAGACGCGTTTGCGAAACATTTTTGGAACTACTGACCCCATTCAGTAAAACAAGGAAACGCGTTATGGCGCGTTCGATGCCCCAGAAGAAGGCGGTTTATTTGAGCCATAACGCGCCGAAATCCGTTCAGGCAATCAAAAGTTATAGGCGATCGAAATTTCAAAAACCCGCATTCAGAAGTCGTCACATATTAGGGTTGTACGCTGACGCGTACACCCTGATAAAACAGCTAAAGAATACTGTTTAAAGCCAGTATAAGTCAAAAAATGCCCCCCCCCCACTTTTTGCTTCAGCCACCCTCCCACGCTCCCCCACTCGCTCTGACCTGGTTAGAGGTATGCGCTATACTCCCACCCCTGGCGGGACCCTCTCCAGAAAGACGTTTGGAACTGACAAGCCCCCCTCCCCCTGGACTGCCTAAATTTTCAGTTTTTTTTTTTAAAACTGCCCTATCCAATTGTTCTTGCAAAAATGGCAACAACAACTGTGCCCGGAGGAAAAATTTCTGGGCGGAAACAATCCCGGCGACAGGCTTTTCACGTGACCCCCCCCCCCCCCCCGAACCAATCCGGCGAGCATTTACGACAATAAGGCAGCGTTTGGGGTACCTCAACGGCTCCCTCCACGGATTTGCCAGTGTGATTCAGAGTGGAGCACTCGGCGTAAAAGACGGCCTTCTCCACCATTCCCAGCATGATGACGGCGCCTGGAAAGCGTCGTCTCGCGTCAACCCTCTAATCATTGGCCCGTGTTCCGTTGTCTGCATAGTGGTGTTGGGGTTGGGGGCTTGGGGGCACCATTTTTCCAACACCCCCCCCCCCCCCCGACCCCCCCTGCCACCCCACATTTTTCCTAAACGATTTTTACCGTCTAGAATGATAAAAGTGAGTAAATGTTGGTGTTTTCAGTGCCTCTCAGTGTTATATGACCATAAAACAGTTAAAGAACACTATTAGAGCCTGTTTATACCCGTTTTTCACCAAGAAGCAGCACTAGCAGTATTATGAGTCAAAAAATGGTCGGCTACCCCGCCACTTTTTGCTCTGGGACCCCCCCCCCCCACAATTCGGCCATTTAGCCCCCCCCCACTATGCCACACCCAGTTGCAGGTATGGTAGTGTGGTTTCGTTGTGCTGCACCGACCGATCCAGAACTGTATTCTGAGCAGGTCCCTCCACTGGAGGGCGCAGAGCGCGAGCCAGACGAGGGCGAAGACGATGTAGACGGCGCACATGATGCCGTAGAAGGGCAGCAGGGGCCAGTCGATGGCCGAGAGGAAGCCGTGGCGGCCGTGCCAGCGCGCCTCCACCGTCACGTTGAACGGCCGCTGCCGGCCAGCTTCCAACGCCCGCAGCTCCACGACGGCCAGATAGATGGCGTCGGTGGACACGCGCGCCACCGGGTTGTACGTCGTGAGGCGCGTCCGCGAGTGCGTGGCCAGCGCGGCCGCGCCACCGCCCTCGGCAGGCGCCGAGGCGGCGGCGGCGCGCCTCGACCTCGCCGCTTCGGCCGCACCCGCGACACTGCCAACGTCCGCGCTCTGAATTCACGGGCCTGGTAGCTGGCCATTTGTTGAGCTATGCGGGTACTGTTTGGTCAAAAATGGGTATAAACAGGGTGAAAATCCCTTGGGAAAATTCTGGAGGGTCGGGGGGGGGGGGGGTCTGGAAAAATAGTGGGGCCCAAATCGCCCGCCCCTCCCCAAGTTACAGGCTGTCCGCTGCCCAATGGACTGACCGCCGGCAGTGGCTCGAGATGGAGCACGGAGAAGCTGACGTTGGCGGCCTGGACGCTGAACTGGCTCGGGTGGTCCGTGCAGTCGAAGGTCTCGGCCGGACTCTTGTAGAAGAGCGCCTCAGAGTAGCCGAACAGGCCGGCAGCCGCATCCGTCCGGCCGCCCTCAAAGTAGGCCTTGAGACCGCGACTGATCTCGTCCGCGTCCATGCGGTTCAGCTCGAAGAACTCGCGGTCGCAGGGACTGCTTCGGACGACGAACTGCGCCTCGTAGCGCGTGGCCGCGCCCCCGGCGGCGCGACAGGAGAGGAAGAGCTCGAGGGTGGTGCCTTCGAAGCTGCTCTGGGGGAAGCCCAGCATCACGGACGTCGAGTGCGGGCCCAGCGGCGCCGTCTGATCCGTGACGCCGGGCATGAGAAGGTGACAAGAGCACAACTGCGCCAACGAGGCGAGCGCCAGCGACGCTGCTGCAGCCCTCATCTCCAGGCCGCCACTCACGGCCCGCGCTCAGACGGCGACGTGACCCGGAACGCATAGGTGTAACTGGGTAGGGTGTAGGTAGGGTTCGCGCCCCCCCCCCCAGCTTCGGTCAATCCTGCACGAAAAGTAGCACCACCCCCCGCCCCCAGCTTTAGTCAATCCTGCACTGACTGCAGGTTACCCCTATCGCTGAATGTGTTTCTCATACTTCCCAAGGTGTTTTCAGGCCTGTGAATTCACCAATTCACCAATTCACAAAAAAATTCACTAAAGTTTGCCTGCGGCGCTGCGTTTTCAGCATACACGAAGCATTTTCTAGGTCATTATTGAGGCTGGAAAACGAGAAATTGTATCAAATGTGCCCATGCAGGTCACCCCCGTCGACTTTTGAAAAAACCGAGATTCACCCCCCTCCCAACTTCGATGGCACACACTAGAAATTAACTGCAGCCCCTTTTTGTTTCCCACTCTAGAAGGACGGGACGGGAAGAGAGACCCCCCGCCGCACCGGCGCCGCCCGGTTCCCGCCCTCCGTTCCCCTATCGCGGCGCGCGACCTCCCTCCCCTTCTGCATGCGCGACGCACGCGCTGACGACGCTGCCCCAGCGCAGCCCAGTGTACCAAACGGACCACGTGCTTTGCGTTGCGACTTGCAACCCACTTTCCAGCACAAGCATGAATCGAACGCACAAACGTGCACTGTTCATACACCATAGCCCATGCTATTGAGCTGTTGGGCATAGTCGGACAGCTGTAACAACGAATACCAGGGAATATGTACCGTCAGTAGGCTTTGCACAGACTTTGATTAGGCTTAGCCTGATGCACCGCTGAGGCCTTGGTAAGATGGGTGAGCCTAGCAGACAAGAAAGACTAAGCGAGGTTATGCAGTCTCTCTCTAACTATGCCTAAGCACACTGGCGGATCCAGGATTTTCTGAAGTGGGGTGGGCAAGATCACGAAATGTTTCAGGCAAAAGTTCTATTGGAGAGCCCACATTTCGCACGTGTGGCGCAGCAGATGTGCTTTTCGAACTTCGCAGCATTTGAAACAAGCAGTTGCGCTTCGAGCCAAAATTGTTTAATTTCTGCGGTGTTAATGAGAAAGTTTGTGCCTTTTTGGCGCCACAGGCGAAAATTTTCAATATTAGCTGCTGCGCCGTCCCCAAATTTCAAGGAATTTTGTATTAATCGTCGTCCAAAAGCATGCGCCTCAGGCAAAAAATTTGGATTTTCAATGTTCTTCTGATCATTTGTTTCATTCAAAATTGGGCGAACCTGTCTGATTTTGTCAGCTTGCATCCCGTACGCCCCCTTACGTGCCTTGGACAAGGAAGACCCTCCATAAATGGCCTACTTTGGATGGCCGCCTGCCATAAAAGACGGGTGCTTAGTCCAAACACAAGCGTTCACTCCTACCCTACAGCGCCGCAGGCAAAAATTTTGCACTTATGGATGCGTTATTCTAAAGGAAACGCTGTAAAATTAGTTCGATTCGCCTCCTGCCCCCTGCTTGAACGCTTGAAGTGGAACAGCGCCAGATATAATCCTGGCTACGCCACGGAATGCAATGCAATGTTTCAGACACGTTGGTTGCAATCGTTCCATTGGTTGGCTCCAGCATTGCTCTACACTAGAGTCCTGCAGGAGAGGGAGGCCGCGCGCAGCGATAGGAAGGGAGGGCGGGAACTCCGCGCGGCGCCGGTGCGGCGGGGGGTCTCTCTTCCCGTCCCGTCCTTCTAGAGTGGGAAACAAAAAGGGGCTGCAGTTAATTTCTAGTTCAGTTTACACCTCTGCCGGAAAAGGCGTTTTACGGGAATACCCGATCCATGTGAACCATGTGAACCATGTGAACCATGTGAACGAGAGCTTCGTTATTTCGGTGTGATATTTTTCTTTCTTGTCTCCCCGTCTCGCATATCTCTAAACCGGGGGCGGGGGTGGAAAGGTTATCGGGTGACCAAAGGCAACCGCCTCTTTTATCTGTCTGTCTGTCCGTGCGCGCGTGCACGTGCCTGTGCGTGCGCGCGTGTGCACGTGCGTGCTTAGGCTTAGGCTTTCGCTTAGGCTTAGGCTTAGGCTTTGCTTAGGCTTCGCTTAGGCTTCGCTTAGGCTTCGCTTAGGCTTCGCTTAGGCTTCGCTTAGGCTTCGCTTAGGCTTCGCTTAGGCTTAGGCTTAGGCTTAGGCACGCACGCACGCGCACGAATGCACGCTCACGCACGTGTACGTGTGCGTGCACGCGTGCGCGCGTGCACGTGCCTGTGCGTGAACGTGCGTGAGCGTGCACGCATGCGCGTGCGCGCTTGCGTGAGTGCGTGCGTGCCTAAGCCTAAGCTTAAGCCTAAGCGAAAGCCAAAGCCTAAGCGAAAGCGAAGCCATGTCCAGAATGTAAAAATTGTGAACCAAAATATGTTTGATACCACGATAGTTCAGATTGAGTTGCCAGCGACATGACAACGAAGATCTCGTGGTGGTGCACCGCGAGCGCTTCCCTCCCCCCGAGAAGCGCCACTCCGCGACATGTTGCTGCACTGTCGCTATAGTTGCGTCGTTGTGCGCTATCCCTACTTCATGAGTACTTCATGAGCTGTCGCACTGCGAAAAAATCCGCGCCAACTTTGGGGTTTTTCTTTAGGCAAGTGATGCGATCTGCTAAATAGAGCAGGGATGGGATCGTTCACATGGTAGTTCACAGGAAACGCTACAATTAAAATAATAAAACCAGACGATGCTAAAAATTAAACAATATATAATTAATTTAATTAACAATTGATATAAAGAACAGACGCAAAACAAAATCAGTATTATTACTAAAAGCCTTCGACGGAGAGACCGTAGAAAAAATGTCGCACCGAAATAACGATGCTCTCGTTCACATGGTTCACATGGTTCACATGGTTCACATGGATCGGGTATTCCCCGTTTTACGGGGAAAAAATACTCGCGCGGGGCACGCGGGGCACGCGGGGCAGATTTGCGGGGAAAAACCGATCCATGTGCACCATGTGCACCATGTGCACGAGAGCTTCCTTATTTCGGTACGACATTTTCTCTCCTGTCTCTCCGTCGAATACTTTTAGAAACAATATCAATTTTGTTTATTTGAAATGTTTGCGTCTGCCCTCAATGTTAAGCTTTATTATTTATCTTGTTTTTACTGTTTTAATTTTTGTGTTACACGATATGATGCGCCAAGCATACGACACACATGTGTGACATAGCAAATCCAAACGTGAATGGCGCCCACGCGCATACTAGTGGACTCGCACCGAAGCAGAATAAATATATAATAAGAAATAAGCCGCCACCGGCGCACCAAGTGGCGTGACCTAGGGATTGAGATGGCAACCAGGTCGGCGCCAATGCTGGCTATCCCGCCAGGCGCCGCCTACTGGGACGACGCATCCGGTCCGTCGATGCCCTACACCGCCTGGTACGACACGTTCGAGAACTGGCTCGAGCTCCAGTCAGCGGGCGACGTCAAGCTCGACAGCGTCATGAAGAACAGACTCCTGTTCCAGCAGCTCGGCACTGAAGGTCGCAGAATCTTCGCGACAACGCCAGCAATGAAGTTGCTGAAAGACATGACCTACAGCGCGTTCGCCGACAGCGTCAAGAACGTGTTTGCTGAGACCCTCAGCACGCCTCGCATCCTCTACGACCTGCTGTCGCGGCGACAAGGCACCCAAGAAACGGTGAACGAGTTCCTCGCGGCACTGCGCCACCTCGCCGCAGACACGCCCTACTGCGACGAGTGCCGCAACCTGACGATCGCAGCAATGTGTGTCATCGGGACAAACTCAAAGTCTCTGCAGGAGAGACTGCTGCATGAATCCGAGCTGAAAATCGACAGGATTATCGCAAAGCTCCGAGCCGACGAGTCAGCGCGGTCCAATGCGACACATCTCCAGGGCAAGCACGTGACAGCAATTCGTCGCCAGCCCCCGCCGGCCCAGCCGTCATGGACCGCCCGCGGCGGCAGAGGCGGCGGACGCCGTGAGAACTCACGCCAGCCGACAACGTCGACGAAATCCTGCAACAACTGCGGCCGGCAGCACCCGCCGCGCAAATGCCCGGCATTCGGCACAACGTGCACTGCCTGCGGCAAGCCGAACCACTGGACCGCCGTCTGCCGGTCCGCCAACAGGCAGACGCGCGCGGTTTCGAACGCAGCCGCCGGGACATCAGCGCAACCCAACGTGGCCACCGGCTACCTCACAATTGGACAAGTCGTCGGACGAGCAGAGGCGCCGCATGCTCCGACGCCGCCAAAGCTGATGATCACCGTCACAGTTGGCGCCTGCGGCAAGACTATCGAGCAGCCGCTGGAGCTAGACACGGGCAGTGACTGCACGATCCTGCCGCGGTCCGCGCTGCGCACTCTAGAGCCGCTCGACTTAGCACCAATGCCGACACCGCTGCGGGCCTACGGCAATGTCCAGCTCACCGACCTCGTGCAAGGCCGACTGCTAGCCACGCTCGCCTACGCCGGCCGCAGCGCCCCGTGCGACGTGCTCGTCGCGAACGAGGAGGCAACGCCGATCCTCGGCCGCGACGCCTTTCACGCTTTGCGCCTGAGTCTAACGTGGAGCAGCGACCCGCCGAGCCCAAGACAGCCGACGGTTCAGCAGCTGACGCTCGACGACATTGCCTCGGCGTACCCGACGCTCTGTGGCGACAAGATCGGCTGCTATCCGCACTACAAACACAAGATAGTGTTGCGCCCAGGAACAGTACCCGCCATCACGCCCCTGCGCCAAGTCCCGCTCGCCCGCAGAGAGATGACGCAGAAGGCCATCCAAGAGTTAGTTGACCAAGGGATCTGGGAGCCGTGCGACCGCTCCGACTGGCAGCACGGCCTCGTCCCGGTCGTCAAAGAAGATGGCAGCATCCGCGTCACGACGGATCTTTCGAGGCTGAACGTGGCCGTGGTTCCCAACCGCTACCCACTCCCTCGACCGCAAGACCTCTTCTTGCAGCTGCAAAAAGCCAAGTTCTATTCGAAGTTGGACCTAACGAAGGCCTACTTCCACATTGAGCTGGATCCGTCGAGCCGCCCGCTCACCGCGACCATCACGAGCGAGGGCCTCTTCCAATACCGCCGGCTCGCCATGGGTCTCAAGGACGCCGGCGCGGTCTTCCAGCAATGTGTCGCCAAAACGCTTCAAGGGCTGAATGGCGCAATCGCCTACGTCGACGACGTCTTAGTCTTCGGGTCAAGCAGAGCTGAGCACGACTGGCGCCTAAAGCAAGTCCTCGAGCGACTGCAAGAAGCCGACTTTCGCCTGCAGCTCTCCAAGTGCGTCATCGGCGTCACCGAAGTCAGCTTCGTCGGCCACAGCTGCGCCAACGGGTCGGTTCGACCAGACCCAAAGAACCTACAGGCCATTCGGAACGCGCCACCGCCCACCGACAAGAAGGGAATACTCCGCTTCTTGGGAATGCTCACGTTCTACCAGGACTACATTCCCAACCTTGCCAAGCTAGCCGAGCCCCTGCGAGAAATCACGAGAAAAGACGCGAGCTTCGACTGGTCTGACGCGCGCCAACGGGCGTTCCAGCAGCTGAAGGAGCTGCTGACGACGTCGCTCGAGCTGCACATCTTCGACCCCGCAGCCGAGACCTTCGTCACCACCGATGCGTCAGCAGTGGGCTTAGGAGCCGTACTTTCTCAGATTCAAGACGGCCGAGAAGTACCGATAGCTTTCGCGAGCCGCACACTGCAGCCACCAGAACGCCGCTATGCTGCCAACGAATTAGAAGCGCTCGGCTGCGTCTGGGCTTGCGAGAAATGGCAGCACTTCCTGCTGGGTCGTCCGTTCACGCTCCGAACGGACCACTCTGCAAACCAAGCCCTGCTACAGCGCTTCAGCCATGGCGTCAAGGCGAACAAGTTCAATCGCTGGCACCAGAGACTGCAGAATTTTGAGTACACCGTGCAATACCACTCAGGTGCTGAGAACGTCGTCGCCGACTGCCTCTCGCGCATGCCGCTCGTCAAGACGACGCCGGCAACCACCAATATACAAGCCATCGTCATCGACTCCGGCATCACCTGGGAACGCCTCCAACGAGCCACGGCCGATGACAGCGTTCTCAGTAGGATCATCGAATTCGTCGACAAGAAAGTCTGGCCGCCCCCGTCTTCGCTGGACGCCCATGAGCGCGTCTACCACAGCAGTCGACAGGAGCTCTACACGGACCAGAACCTCCTCTTCTTCAGCGAGCATCGCGTCGTGCTGCCCACGGCGCTCCGCCGAGAAGTTCTCACCCGCGCCCACCGTGGACACCCGGGAGTCGCGCGGACCAAGTCCAGCCTTCGCCAGACCTACTGGTGGCCAAGGATGGCGTCAGACGTCGACGAGTTCATCAAGTATTGCAAACAATGCCAACTCTCCGCGAAAAGCTGTCCGCCCCCATCAAAGACTGGCCAAGGCCTGCCGAAAGCGAGCAAGCCCTGGGAGCGCATTGCGATCGACGTCCATGGACCCTACTCCATGGCGCCGACGCACCAGCGGTTCATGACGACTCTCATGGACCACCACTCTGGGTGGGTAGAATACCTACTGTCGGGAGAGACATCTACGACGACCATCGTCAAATGGCTCAACTTCTTGTTCGCTCGCTACGGCCTCCCAGAGACCCTGCTCTCGGACAATGGCCGCAACTTCACGAGCGACGAGATGGAGCGCTACCTCCGCGACAAAGGAATCGTACACGCGCGCTCGCCAGTCTACCATCCAGAGGGCAATGGCCAACTAGAAGTATTCCACCGCTTGATCAAACACGGAGTTCAGACGTTTGAAGAAGGGGGAAGGTGGGATCAGAAAATCGCCGAATTGGTCGGCCAGTACCGACTGAGCCCGCGTGCCGACGGCAGACAGTCGCCAGCACGACTGTTCCTCGGCTGGAGTCCGCGACGCGACTTCCAGCCAGCCGGCCAGCTGAGCCCGCGCCCACCCGCGGTGGCGACAGAGGAGAAGCAAGCGCCAGCGAAGGACACGCACCTGCGCGCGCGCGGCCCCTACGAGAGTGGCGACGAAGTGTTGGCGCGACGCCCGCTGAGCATGACGCCGAAAGGGACGTCGCCCTGGTCCAAGCCCCTCAAGGTCGTCAAAGTCTTGGGCGACAAGACCTACCGCCTGTCCGACGGCAACGTCTGGCACTCCGACCAGCTGCGCCGCTTCCGCCGGCAGCAACCGACACCAGCGCAGCTGCAGCCCCCTCTGCTGCGAAGGTCGACGCGGCTGCGCAAGCCAAGGATCAAGTACTCGCCTTGATCACCACTCCATCGAAGAAGGGGGTGGTTGATGCGCCAAGCATACGACACACATGTGTGACATAGCAAATCCAAACGTGAATGGCGCCCACGCGCATACTAGTGGACTCGCACCGAAGCAGAATAAATATATAATAAGAAATAAGCCGCCACCGGCGCACCACGATACACACAGCAACGATAGATACACTCAATAGTTATTAAGGGGAAAGACAGCGGGTCGCGCCCAACGCCAGCCGTCACCCCCCACGCCGCCGTGCCGGGCGCGGGACGGGGCGGGCGGCGAGCCGCCCGCCGTGTACCCGGTCGGCGGCGCGGCGGCAGCCCTCTCGCCGCCCGGGCGAAGCTCCCCCCGCTCGGCTGCGGGCCCGAGGCCAGAGAGCGGCGACAGCGCGCCGCCGCCGCGGCGCGCGGGGCCCTCCTCCGCGCGCGCGCCCCGCCGGCCGCGGCGGCGCCCCCCCCCTCCCCTCCTCCTCCGCCCCGACCGTAGACCCCTGTTAAACAACACCAAAAAAAGCGACAACACAACAGAAAAAAAAGACCAAATTTAACTGGTCCTCACAACAGAGAAACAAACACACACCCCCCACACCCACACACCGACCACCGCCCCGCCCCCCCCCCCCCCCCCCCCCCCCCCCCCCCCCCCCCCGCCCCCCCCCCCCCCCCCCCCCCCCCTCCCCCCCCCCCCCACCCCCCCCCCCCCCCGCCCCCCCCGGACGGCGAGAAAAGAGACGATCCCCCCCCCCCCCCCCACCCCCCCCCCCCCCCCCGGTAGAGAACCAGACGGAGAGACAAAAAAAAAAAATCCCACCCAAAAACAAGGCCCGCCGCGACACCGGTCCCGTCAAAGGTCCCCACCCGTCCGGGCAGGAAACTATTCACCCAGAGGCAGACGGCCCCCGGCACGAAAAAGAAAAACAAATAAAAAAAAAACATACGACAAAATACTGTCCCTCCCAACCAATCGAGAAGGAAAAGAAAATTACCAACAAAAACACTATTATAAACACCCCACCTTCCTCCCCAACCCCTCCCCCTCCATCCGCTCCCCCTCTCTCCTCCCCCCACCCCCCCCCCCCCCGCGGCGCGCCCCCCCTCCTCTCCCCGCCGGGGGGGGGCCCCCCCGAACACGCCTTTTAACCAGTCGACGATTCTCGCCGTGTTGTTGTAGTGGTCGACAGGATCTCGGGAAACTTGGAGAAGAAGTCGACGAGGCAGACGATGTACTGTCCATTGTAAAATGGGCCAGTAATGTCGATCGCATATTCTTTCGCCGCCTCAGCTGGCGGTCGTCGTCTCGCTGGGGGCGCGTTTCTTCTCGGTGTCGACTTGTCGCTGCGCTGGCAGGCGTGACAGCTCTTGACCAGCGCTTCAGCGTCCTTGTCGAGCCGCGGCCACCAGTAGCTTTCGCGCAGCTTGCGCTTCATCCTGATGATGCCGGGGTGGCCGGCGTGCGCTTCCGTCAGCAGCTGCCTTCTGCGGCTTGCTGGCACGACGACGCGACCGTCGCTTCTTCTCAGCAATCCCTGCGTCATCTCGAGCTGGTCTTTTAGGCTGTAGTAGGGCCTGAGGTCGCCTTCGACTTTGCTGGCGTTGGGCCAGCGCGACTTCATGTATCTTCTGACCAGCTGGAACGTCTCGTCTTCTTCGGACGCGTTGATCATGTCCCGTCGCACGACAGTGACTTTCAGATTGTCGGTCGTGTTGGCGAGCTCGTCTGGGACTTGGATTCCATGCTTCTTGGCAGTGCTGACCAAACGAGTCAGTGCGTGCGTGCACTTGCATGCGTGCGTGCGTGCGTGTGCGTGCGTGTTGGTACTTGCATGCGTGCGTGCGTGCGTGCGTGCGTGCGTGCGTGCGTGCGTGCGTGCGTGCGTGCGTGCGTGCGTGCGTGCGTGCGTGCGTGCGCACGCGCGTGCGTGCGTGCGTACGTGCACTTGCATGCGTGCGTGCGTGGGCACGCACTTGCGTGCATGCGTGCGTGCGTGCGTTCGTGCGTGCGCACGCGCATGCGTGCGTGTACTTGCATGCGTGCGTGCGTGCGTGCGTGCGTGCGTGCGTGCGTGCGTGCGTGCGTGCGTGCGTGCGTGCGTGCGTGCGTGCACTTGCATGTGTGCGTGCGTACGTGCACTTGTATGCGTGCGTGCGTGGGCACGCACTTGCGTGCAAGCGTGCGTGCGTGCGTGCGTGCGTGCGTGCGTGCGTGCATGCGTGCGTGCGTGCATGCGTGCGTGCGTGCGTGCGAGCGAGCGCGCGTGCGAGCGAGTACTTGCCTGCGTGCCTGCGTGCGTGCGTGCGTGCGTGCGTGCGTGCGTGCGTGCGTGCGTGCGTGCGTGCGTGCGTGCGTGCGTGCGTGCGTGCGTGCGTGCGTGCACTTGCATGTGTGCGTGCGTACGTGCACTTGCATGCGTGCGTGCGTGGGCACGCACTTGCGTGCATGCGTGCGTGCGTGCGTGCGTGCGTGCGTGCGTGCGTGCGTTCGTGCGTGCGTTCGTTCGTTCGTGCGTGCGTGCGTGCGCGTGCGTGCGTGTGTGCGTGCGTGCGCGCGCGCGCGTGCGTGCATTTGTGTGCGTGCGTGCGTAAGTGCGTGCGTGCGCGCATACACTTGCGTGCGTGCATGCGTGCGTGCGTGCGTGCGTGCGTGCGTGCGTGCGTGCGTGCGTGCGTGCGTGCGTGCGTGCGCGCGTGCGTGCGTGCGGGCACTTGCTTGTGTGCGTGCGTACGTGCACTTGCATGCGTGCGTGCGTGGGCTCGCACTTGCGTGCATGCGTGCGTGCGTGGGCACGCACTTGCGTGCGTGCGTGCGTGCGTGCGCGCGTGCGTGCGTGCGGGCACTTGCATGTGTGCGTGCGTACGTGCACTTGCATGCGTGCGTGCGTGGGCACGCACTTGCGTGCATGCGTGCGTGCGTGGGCACGCACTTGCGTGCGTGCGTGCGTGCGTGCGTGCGTGCGTGCGTGCGTGCGTGCGTTCGTGCGTGCGTGCGTGCGTGCGTGCGTGCGTGCGTGCGTGCGTGCGCGCGCGCGCGTGCGTGCATTTGTGTGCGTGCGTGCGTAAGTGCGTGCGTGCGCGCATACACTTGCGTGCGTGCATGCGTGCGTGCGTGCGTGCGTGCGTGCGTGCGTGCGTGCGTGCGTGCCTAAGCCTAAGCCTAAGCAAAAGCCTAAGCCTAAGCCTAAGCCTAAGCCTAAGCCTAATCAAAGCATAAGCAAAGCCTAAATTATTCGCGATTATTATTTGGTGCGTTTCCGATGCCAAATACTCCGCCTGACAAATTGTCTCCCCCAAGTAGGTAAGCAGGGTGGCTGCCCCGCGCAAATCTGCCCCGCGTGCCCCGCGTGCCCCGCGTGCCCCGTGCGAGTCTTTTTCGCGTCAGGGCGGAATGATAAGGCCAAAATAACGAGGCAGTGGCAAAATAACGAGGCAGTAACGGAAATTAACGAGGCAGTGATGGAATTCTGAGAATAATGACAAAAAAAAACTTGCGAAAAACAGAGAAGATTACAACACACTTCAAAAACTAACCCCTTGAAAGTGTTTGAAGGCCAAAAAAATAACGAGGCACTAAAAAAATAACGAGGCTCTGCGTGTTTATTGATAATACTGTAGAACCCTTTTTTGAAGCAGAAACCTGAGACGAAAAAGATATGGGGAAGGGGCGTGTTGGGAGGTTTCAGTCATGTGTGTGGGCAAGATCCGATGTTCAGCGACTTATCTTTGACTGTAAATCCGGAAGATCGAATTTGTCATATCGACGTTTGGCAGTCGAGATCTCGGTTCTGATTTGATTATATAAGATGACCGACAAGTCGACAACTATGATGCAGAGGTTTTGGCTTTCTTACTGTCACCAGCCCCCACTGGAACCCAAGGGCTGGGTCCGCCCCCCCCCCAGTGGTCCTGGCAGTCGAGGATGGCCTGACAAAGAGCTGAAGGACTTCGGCAAGTATATAAACGGTTTCTGGATGAAAAGGGCTGACGCTCTAAACCATTTGGGCCTCTGACGCTGATCGAACGACAAATGCTGCTGAGGCATACCATTCGCTGTAGTCTAGGTAAGGTACATAGGTATGGTCTAGGACATGGTCGCGTCTGCACCAAATATTTCGAGCTGATTAGGTCAATGCCGGCGCATCCCACTCTCTCTTCTTTCCTGAGAGCGCTCAGCCAACAGCATTTCCAGCAGCAGACACTGGATCCTCGTGGTGGGTGGGGGAGTGTAGAGGTTTAATTATGACTACTGTGCGCTGACCCCTCATGAGAGTCGTATAACCACCTTCCCGCGTTAAGACTGTCGACTTTCGAGTTCGAGAAGTCCGGTGGTACGACTCCTTCAACCGCAGCGGCCAGCAAGAAGCGACCATTCTCGCGTAAGCTGCTTCTTTGGAGGGGGGGGGGGTGTCTGGAAAGTGATACAATTTTTTATTCTAGGGCGTGCGTCGAAGACTTCGCAGATACGTATGGTCAGGGCGACGTGCTGGGCGGCCTGGCAGTTCGACGAGGCGAGCCCGTCCCACAGCAGCGGAATGGCGTCGACTGTGGCGTCTTTGCCTGCCAGGTGGCCGAATGCCTGAGCCGCGACTCCCCCTTTGACTTCTCACAGGCTGACATGCCCGTGAGTCGACGCCGAATGATGTTCGAGCTGTTGTTCGGCGCATTGCTGCACAGATAATCGTTTTTTTTTGTGTCCTGCTGTTTCTGTTGGTGACGTTTTTTTCGTATCTCACTCGATCGCATCTCAATTATTCTATATTTGTCGTTGTCACGTTTTTTTTTATTAAAAAACATGCGTCTTCGCTAGTGGGGTCAAACTCATACTCATATGCGCGTCGCTAATTCACAACAGTAAATTTTCCGTTGTTTTAGTTGTTTTTTTTAATTTGGGACTACCGTAATTATCATTGGATTTGCGTGTTTTCAGGCAACGCACCGTATTTTTTCCCGTTTTACGAAATGCGTCATCTTAACCGGCGTAACCGGCGTAACCTTAACCGTTACTGGCGTAACCTTAAAATTACTGTATCGCGGATGTTTAACTGATCTGTTCGTTTGTAATGGAACGCGTTTCGTTTACAATTGATCAATTTGGAACGGTTTTCTAAATACACGATTGCATGAGCGTTGCACGTGCAGCCTAAGCCTAAGTCTAAGCCTAAGCGAAAGCCTAAGCCTAAGCACTAAGCCTAAGACAAAGTCCAAGCAAAGAATATCATTTCGGTGTGCACCTCTCCATTGCCCCTCCCAAAGAGGAAAGTGCCCGGAAAAGCCCAACATCCTCAAATTCGTTGTCGTGGGGGCGGGGGGCGTCTGTTTTGATTGATGCTAACCAATATAGTTACCCCCTCCACCACCCCAGTTATCATCGGCAATCGTTTAAGCAAACTGAAATGGCAACGTCCTGCCTGTAAACCTTGACGCAGACAAGGATTTCCGTCTGAAAATACAGACCAATGCCAATCGAGCTTGACACATCAGAAGTTGACTTCATTGGACATCTGGTTGGCAGCGACGGTATCAAGCCTTCGCCAATCAACGTAGCCACCATTAGAGACGCTTCTGATGTGACTTGCGACGATGGTGAAGGATGTCCAAAGCTTCCTCGGCATTGTCAGTTGCCACTAGGTTCATAGACAGTGAACAAGTGAGCTGACTTCGCGCCAAGCCCAGTTAGCGTCGACGCCGACTGATCGACAGCTATGTACGATGTCTACCTGCTGTTATACGGTTAGCAGACGTGTGGATCTCAATGCGAGCCTCATTCTCGTTGCTCATATTTTTATGCTTATTTCAATCTGCTCTGCTCATCTCATGGTAATATCACTTGCCTAGCCTAGGCACTTTGGTGTATTACGTGTCGAGCGGCCGGTCACTGTATTCAATCAAAAGCCACCGCCAGTGCACTTTTGTGTGCATATAATTATTTGCTACCATTATCGCCATATCGCTACCATTATTGCTCGTCATATCGCACTCCTGAAGCTGTACCGTGCGACAGTAGATACTCGTTTATTTCCAGTAGATACTCGTTAACGCACCGTGAGTTTAACATCCGCGATACAGTAATTTTAAGAGGGCGTCCACGGCAAAATCGTTACGGATTTAAATAAAAAAAAAACAGATTTCCTTTAAATTTTGACCAAAAGGTACCCCCATAGGCACTGTGTGGCATGCCACATGTCGTTTGGCTCAAAGCCGTTTTAAGTCTGAAATATAATTTTTTTTAAGTTTGCTTCAAAAATTCGGAGCCTTGGACGCGCCCCCATTCTGTGGCCCATTTCTCACGTTTGCTCGCCGGAATCGGAGGTTCCCATATGTGCCTACATAGTTGACACTAAAGTCCATGTCAAATCATCGTGGACTGGAGGTTTTTTGGCAAACTTTCTATGGTGCTGGAGAATTAATTAAGAACAACATATATAAACGTGTAGCCCAGCTGTAGCTCCGATCTACACTGACCATTATTTGCAAATCAGAAATCACTCATCCCACACTTGCAAGCCACACCAAAAAATCACCTTTTTACTGGAAGGACCTAGCTTGCTGAAAATTGTAGAATCGATAGGTACTGACAGGGCCATCTTTCACTCCAAAAATGGTTCAAATCGAATCGTGCGATTTTGAGATATGGCCAAAACAAAATTTCAGAAAACATCAAAAATGTCCAAAATCGCGATTTTCCAAAAATCTGAGGGCACCTTGTTTATATCTCGAGAACCGTAAACTGGATCGAAATGGAATGTTTTGCTCGCATGTAGTCCAGACCAAGACCTTTCCAATGATATGCACATTTTTGCTCTGACTTCTTCCGTGGCGCTATTATGGTGCGATTTCCATTTTTGGCGGCAATGCTCACTGAACTCAATGCCATTCGGGTGTGCTTTAGTGGAATGGTCTGAAATTTGGCCACCATGTGCCCACGGCCGCCACGCAGAAAGTATATTTTCAATTTTTTGATTGGACCTTTCAGTTCAGAGAAATGGCTAAGAAAGTGCCAGAGTCAACAAGCGCAAATTTTTGGGTTTTTTTGTGGCCTGTTTGACGCGTCATAAGTGACGAAAGAATGGGAGTAATGAAGTCAAATTTGACATGCGTTTGGGCGGTTGCGTCCATTACACATTCCCTGACTTTCGTTCGTTTCCATTATAGGAGCACGGAGTTATGCTGCATGCATTAGCAACACTGCAAATAGTGCATTCCTATTGTCTTTCTGTCTGTGGGATTTTGTCATTTTGACTCACGACAGCTCTTTTCTCTATCGTTGAGTGCATGCACAAGCAATTATGGCATTATTTGCGACTCATTAGCCAATGGCTTGAAACTGGTTTTGGTAGAATGAGTCAACTCAAAAGTCCAAAATTTGTGCTTGTTGACTCTGGCACTTTCTTAGCCATTTCTCTGAACTGAAAGGTCCAATCAAAAAATTGAAAATTACTTTCTGCGTGGCGGCCGTGGGCACATAGTGGCCAACTTCCAGACGATTCCACCAAAGCACGCCCGAATGGCATCGAGTTTAGTGAGAGTTGCCACCAAAAATGAAAATCGCACCGCAATAGCGCCACGGAAGGAGTCAGAGAAAAAATTTGCATATCATTGGAAGGTCTTGGTCTGGACTACATGCAAGCAAAACATTCCATTTCGATCCAGCTTGCGGTTCTCAAGATATAAACAAGGTGCCCTCAGATTTTTGGAAAATCGCGATGTTGGCCATTTTTGACGTTTTCTGGAATTTTGTTTTGGCCATATCTCAAAATTGCACGATTCGATTTAAACCATTTTTGGAGTGAAAGATGGCCCTGTCAGTACCTATCGATTCTACAATTTTCAGCAAGCTAGGTCCTTTCAACAAAAGGTGATTTTTTGGTGTGGCTTGCAAGTGTGGGATGAGTGATTTCTGATTTGCAAATAACGGTCAGTGTGGATTGGAGCTCCAGCTGGGTTACACGTTTATATATGATGTTCTTAATTAATTCTCAAGCACCTTCGATATTTTCCCAAAAAACCTCCAGTCCACGATGATTTGACATGGACTTTAGAGAACGAAACGGGCCTGGAGATTCAGGCCCGGCCCGGCCCGCTGACCACCCAGGCCCGGCCCGGCCCAGCCCGCACCTCCCAAATTGTAGGCCAAAAAATTGTACGCTCAGAGGGGGGTGCTTGGCTTATACCGTGGCCAGCGCCATAACCTGCTGCGAGTTCACAACCAGGTAATGCTCCTTCCTCGTTAGAAGCGTGCTGCTGCACGCTTTTAGCCCCAAACAGGCGGCTGTGATTGCTGTGGTCGCAATCGCATCTGCAGACCTAGGTACCTTGTAGCAGCTATAATTTCAATGAGAGTTGTTGGTCTCAAGCTCCCTAGCCTTGAGAAATGTGTAATAGATAGTGGTGAAGAACGAGGAGGGATTTAAATTGGTGAGAATGTCGGAGCAATAACCCTGCGAAATCAAATCGCCTACCGTCTCAAAGAACTCCGTTCAAATTCTCCAGAGAAACCAATGGTCGAAGTATATAGTCTGTGAGTAGTGATGGCAATTTTGACGTTTTTTATTTTTAGGTAGGTAGGTTAGGTAAAACTGGCCGCAAAAGGCCTTAGGTAGGTTAGGTTAGGTAAGCTAGATCTTTCTGCTAGGTAGGTAGGTAATCGGGCAAATTCGTTAGGTTATAGGTAGGTAATTTAGGTAACTCCAAGCTGTCAAGTGTCAGGCAATATTGCATGCATGTACCGTAAACTTCCGAGCTGTGATTGCCAGCACTATGCATTGAGCACACGTACGCACGCACACACGCTCGCACGCACGCACGCACGCACGCACACACGCACACACGCACACACGCAAGCACGCACACACGCACGCACGCACGAACGCACGCACGCACACACGCACGCACGCACGCACGCGC
The DNA here is from genome assembly GCA_030248085.1 of Paralinhomoeus sp. GSCO2_6. Taxonomy (NCBI): domain Eukaryota; kingdom Metazoa; phylum Nematoda; class Chromadorea; order Monhysterida; family Linhomoeidae; genus Paralinhomoeus; species Paralinhomoeus sp. GSCO2_6. The sequence continues at coordinate 185,100 of JASAMY010003822.1, forward strand.
GCACGCGCGCACGCGCGCACGCACGCGCGCACGCGCGCACGCACGCACACACGCACGCACGCGCGCGCGCACGCACGCACACACGCACGCACGCACGCAAGCACGCACGCACGCACGCACGCACGCGCGCACGCGCGCACGCACGCGCGCACGCACGCGCCGACACACATATACGCGTACACACCTGCACGCATGCGCGCATATGCTAGCATGCACTCCATCTGCCATGCACCCCACGGATAATGGACGCTCTTTGTTTTGCCGCCACAACTGCTACAGTGCTTCGATCGAGCTGAAACTTGGAATATATGTTTGAAATACCTAAACTTAGATGTGTGCTAAGCGAAATTGCATTTGGTTTACAAAATCAATTTTATTTCACCCCAAACAGATCACTGATTTTCGAAGTGACTGCCGCCGGCCACTTCGCACTTTTCGCAGCGTGCCACGACGGATCTGCAAATTTTTGTGCACAAATCACTTTCCAAGCTATCGAATGCCATCACAATGGACTCTTTCAGTTCCTCTATATTGTTGGACTTGTGAGCGTACGTTATCTCCTTGATAATTCCGGTACTTAAAAGTTACGGTAATCTCCCTTTAAAATCCGGCTGCACACTTTGAGACAGTGTAGCTTTAAGTTTTCTTGACCAAACGCAATTTCGCTTGGCACACATCTAAATTTAAGTATTTTCAACATATATTCCAAGTTTCAGCTCGATCGAAGCACTGTAGCAATTGTGGCGGCAAAACAAAGAGCGTCCATCATCCGTGGGCCACCCTGTATCACGTCAAATTTGAGGGTCTAGTCTTGGGTCAGCCACCCGCCCGCCCACCGATTCAGTAGGTGTTCTTGAGGAGCATTCGCAAAGTAAAACTATTTAGTTTCTGTAGACGTCCAATGGACTACAATGTAGACAAGCCTACAAATATCTCGTCAGAGACGCAGCGGACAAAGAAATGATCTTCTTGCCAACATCAATACAGCAACGAATCAAAATTGACCGCCGCAAACGTAAACAATGGCCACGTTAGCCTACTTGTATCTGCAAAATGTTTCAGTTTGCACGAATCCATTTTTTGACTCCACAAATTTTAGCTTAGGTAGGTAACCTAGTAGGTAACGGCAAAATCTAGGTAGGTAGGTTAGGTACAGGTAGTTCGATTTTCTCGCTAGGTAGGTTAGGTTAGGTTACCTAGGCCGAAAAGTACCTGTACCTGTACCTAGGCTGTACCTAGGCAGGTACAGGCGCAGTGCAGCGAAGTAGACCTAGACACACTGCGGCCTCACTCACACAAAGCAATTAGTTAATGCAGTGGTGTACACTGCACGTCCCATAGGATGTAGCAGAGGAAACATACTGAAATGGACGCGAACACTTTGCATAACTACCGTAAATCCTCCAATACAACCCCCCCTCCAATAGTGCCCCCCTCCAATAGTGCCCCCGGGTACGGCAAGGTTGAAATAATTGAGCCCCCCCCCTCCAATAGTGGGTAAGGAGGTAAGGAGTATGTTGTGCCATGTGCCTTTTATGGGCAAAAATATAGTGGTAGGTACATTTATATCGTGTATACACACTTACTAACCAATAATAGTACGTTTCAGCAACTATTAACGGTAAATCAACCATTAAATGTGGCAAAAGTGATCAAAATCACCGAAAAATCGGCAATTTTGACAGCGAAACTAGCATTACCGTTCAAAATTTTTAGGTTGAAATAATAGAAGCCCCCCCCCCTTCAATAGTGCTCCCCCTCCAATAGTGCCCCGGGTAAGGAGAGGTTGAAAAAATTGTGCCCCGGGGGCACTATTGGAGGATTTACGGTATGCGTATCGGCGTATATGCACAGACATGTAAAAGTGTTCGCGAACACTTTGCACGTTTGGACAATGCAGACGACGACGGCGACGGGGCGAAGAACGCGCTCGATTCACAGTGAGACGACGCCGTCACGACGAACTTTTAAACGCGCGCGCGTGTTTAACCCTATCTCTTAGCTCTAAACCCCTCTCTTCGTCGTCGTCGCTGCATTGTGAACCGGCATTGTGGGCCACAAACCAAGCCTAAAGTCCGAGGTGGGCCCTAGGGTATCCATCCAAGTGGTTTTTAACAAACTCCATGACTATCGATTTTTTTACCTAAAAATTCCGTGGAACGCCCTGTGCACAATATGCCTGACTTCGTGAGTCCATGTGTGCGTCTGTGCCCGCCTCTTGCAAAGCTGTCATCACCAGCCAACCCTCATAAAACACGCGTCCTGCATCTCGTTTCCAAAGTGGGTCGTTTAAAACACTCAAAATACAACACTCGAGACTTGTTCCAGTGTGCGAGATGAGCAAGCGAGTGGATGGGATACAACCGCGCGGACTTGTTCTTCTGGAAAGGCGGCTCTGAGGGACGGAGGTGGGACACTTACCAAACTGAGGAACAAAGAACGAACACCAAAGCTCCGCGCACGACTAACGAACGACCAAGTCTTGGGCTACACACAGACAGGCAGGTGAAACTGGTGATCTTGTTAACACGATCACCTGTTCAGGGCCATATCACTACCGGCTGCCGGTTCCATGGAACACGACAAACGACCACCGGGTACTATGACATGACACCGATACAACAGAGCACCAACAGCGCAGACAATTCTACGGACATACACATACATTCTGCACATACATTGTAGAACGTAGATTTGGCTGCGCAAAGGTGATTCGTCCACTCAACCCCTCCACCACATGTGTGCATGTGTAGGTACTAGGGATGAGCATGGGCCGGGCCGGCCCGGCCCGGCCTGCCCCGGCCCGGCCCGGGGGCCGGGCCGGGCCGGAATTCCAGGCCCGTTTTGCGGACCGGGCCGGGCCGGGCCTGCGTTTTGAGGGTGCGGGCCGGGCCGGGCCGGACGTTCTTGGCTGGCCAACGTAGACAGCTACCTATGTAATGCATTGTAAGTATCGGCGACTATTCTGCACCGTATTAGCAACTTTGTATTCTATGACGCGCGTCTTTTGCGCTCAAATGGCGCAAAGGCCGTAAAATGGTTGTGAACTGCGATTCTGAGAGGTGGATGTGCCGCTTCCGTTAAGTAAATTCCGTTAAGTAAATCACGCCAATTGGCATACGGTATTTCAGTAAATTGTACACTGTAGTGACTGTACTTATTTCGTGTTGCGGGCCGGGCCGGGCCGGCGATATTGAGCAGTTGGACGGGCCGGGCCGGACCGGGCCTGGATTTTGAGGGTGCGGGCCGGGCCGGGACGGGCCGGACTATCTGGCGGGCCGGGCCGGGCCGAGATGTGCAGGCCCGTGCTCATCCCTAGTAGGTACAGATCTGTCTGCTCAGTCACTTCATTCGAGGGGGTTCTGCCCGTGCCCATGCTGTGCGAAGAGGTGTCGAATGCGGTCGACGCGCTCGCGGACGCATCGCGCGGCGTCGAGTTGGTGGGCTGGGAGGAGGAGCGTCAGCTTCTCCACCTCGGCGCCCAGACGGTCGACGACGTCGCTCGCGCTGCGGCCCTCGAAGCAGCGGCCGCGCAGCAGCGCCTCCGTCCAGCTACGCTCCGGACGCGACAGCAACAGCTAAAACGCCGCCGCCACAAATGCAGTTGGCACATGGTCGGAGCCGTCTGGACAGCAGGTTAGTCGTCCTGGGCGTCCCTTGAGCTGCCCGCCAGCGGAACCAACCTGGCGGCAGTGCCAATCCCGGCCCGTACCCCCCCCCCCCGTCCCACGACTATTGGGCTGACAGGGTCTCATCTCTCACTAGCAGCGTTCAATTTCCGGCATGCGTGAAACACTATTCTGCAGTTCTACAGTATAGGCATATTATTGCACTCTGTGGGCAACAGATTTCGCTGGCGTCTCTGATGAGAACGCGTCGCCAGAGGAGGAGGGTGGCCCACTCACGTGGATCATCTCCAGTTGGAGTCTCTCGGCGGCGTAGTGGAGCGCGTTGCGTCCCGTCGCCGCGTCCTGCAACGCACGCGACGGTCGGCCCAGAGCTGACGAGCGAGCAGACATGGCCGCTCGCTCACTCACGGGGACGCGCGGGTCGGCGCCCGCCTCGAGCAGCGCCCGCACCACCTCGCGATTGTCGATCCGCGCGCCCAGCTCCTCGTCGAGCGCGCCGTCCAGACGCAGGGCGCACAACAGCGCCGTCTCCCCTAAAGCTCCGCTCACAGTGCAGAGAGATGTGCTGGGTGCCATACGATGCCGGATGAGTTTTCAAGCCCACCCACCCAACCACCCACCCACCCGTTAGCGTGTGCGTGCGTGCTTGCGTGCGTGCGTGCGTGCGTGCTTGCGTGCGTGGGTGCCTGCGTGGGTGCGTGCGTGCGTGCGTGCGTGCGTGCGTGCGTGCGTGCGTGCGTGCGTGCGTGCGTGCGTGCGTGCGTGCGTGCGTGCGTGCGTGCGTGCGTCGCGCGTGCGTGTTTCTCTACAGTCGTGTCGTATATCAGCAGTAGCCCACCGTGACCGTTGCGCAGGTTCACGTGTACGCCGGGCGCGGCGCAGAGCGCGCGCACGACGGTGGCCATGCCGCGACTCGCCGCGTAGTGGAGCGGCCCATCCCCGTCCGCCCTGCAAGAGGACGCCGCCATTCAGCTCATCAGAGCTCCGTCGCCGCCGCAGCGGCAGCTCGTTAGCAACGGCCGTTGCCAGGGGAAAAGCAAAAGGAAGGGCCAATTAGGAATCACCTGCGGGACATGGCGTTCGGGTCGGCGCCCGCCTCGACCAAATAAGACGTCAGCAGCTCCGACCGCTTCGTCACCGCCACGAACAAAGGCGTCTGCAAATGGCGTGCACGCCGAAGTGTCCGCGAAAACACGGACCGTAGTCGTTCAGACGTATACCGTACTCCGCATATGTACATTGTATGTGTACTAATAGAAATTAGCCGTGCACATCCTCATTTTTCCACACCAGCGAATATCGAAACATTCGCTTGAGGTAGGTATCAAATTCGAGCCAATTAGCGAGCCATTGCTTTTCATTCCACGCTTTCTCTGATGGAACCTGATGGCTGAGGGGACTCAGAACATAGTGGCCAGGCAATATGAAAACGTCATTTGACTTCTACGTTTTCTCGTTTGTGACATGTACTGTACGTGTGTTCGAGACGGCTGTGTGCGCTAGTAGCGTTGTTTCTGGTGATGTTACTTCCTGTTGTATCACTTTAACGCCTCACGCATCGTACAGTGTACATACCTTGTAAACATGCAAATAAGTACAGTGACCACGCACGGAAGCTATAGTAGGCAACCTATATATAGAGCGGCGCACCTCGCCCATGTTGTTGGGCACGTCGAAGAGGCGGTCGGCGATGGTGTCGCCGTTCTTGCGAGACTGCTCCACGATCGCGTAGACCTTGGCCGCGTCCTCGTGCCCCGTCACAATGTGCAGCAGCCTAAGGATGGCCAGCATGGGCATACTATAGCAAGCGCGTCTTCCGTCCCACCCGTCTCCGTCGGAGTCGACGCCGGCGCATTGCTTGAGCTGCACGGCCGCCCAAACGCAGGCGCGCGTCACCTCTTTGTCGCTGAGTCGCGCGCGCAACCGTGCGCGGGCCGTCTCGCCTCTCGCCGCCGCCTGCGGCAGCTGGCGGCCGCCTGGCGCGACCGCGGAGGGCTCTGGGCGAGCGGGCGACAGTTTCGCGAGGCCCTCGCAGCTCTCGGGCGAGCGGCACACGTCCTCGGAGGAGGCGGTGGTCGACGACGACGAGCTCGACGTGCCTCCCTCCTGAAAGGACGCGACGCCAAAAGTGTCGATCGATGTTCGGAGACTAACGAGCTCTCGCCTGAAGCGGCCACTCCGACTGCAGTCCCTGCCGGCTGTCGACCTTGACTGCCGCTTGTCCCGCCCCGCAGTCGCCGTACACGAGCGAGTAGTCGAGGATGAAGTCGGACAGCAGCGACGGGATCTGCTCCTCTTCCGGCGACGACTTCTCGCGCCGCGGCTGCTCTTTGTCAACGAGCGGCTGCAAAGGCGGACGCTGGCTCGACGAATTCTCTCTCGGCAAAAAGTTCCTTGTTGTGTACCAATGTACATACAAGGTACCTATATTTGTGTACTCGACTCGCCTGCAACTGCCGCTGCTGCTGCTGCTGTTGGGGCGCCAGACTGTAAGGCTCCACTCGGCGATCAACCGCGCGCCACGCGTGAGGGTCCCGGATTGGGCCGCGCGCCAGCAGCGCCGGCTGCTCGTCAGCTTTGCCGTCGGCTGGCGCGCCCGCCTCTGGCTTGGGGGACTTTCCTCCTTCATGGACTTTATTCGGCGCCGACTCCGTCCCTCCTTCACCTTCTACCGCGCTTCTGTCGACCAAGTCGCTCTGCAACATTACGCCCAGAGATGTGGAAGTCTTGCGGTACTCGAGAGAAGAACACTACGACGCGTATACATACATTCATGAGTGCACAGCGTCTTCGGCCTTTCGATATTGTTGACCGCAGGCGCGTCAGTGCCTCTGACCTTATCTCCTCGAGTTGAAAACATTTGGAAATGGTGGCAATTACATATGTACACAACTAGCGGCGCCCTTTCACCCGTTTGTGTGCGTGTTTCTCGCGCTACGGGGCTTTCGTCACTGTCACCAGCGAAAGCGCAGTCCAAGACTGTGGAATAAAAGGTGGGCCGCCAACCTTGCTGTCCTTGTCGGCGTGCTCTTTCTTGAGTAGCTCCGTGGAGAAGTCGGGGCGCCTGGCCCCGAACTTGACGGTGGTCTGCGTCTTGTTGGCTTTGGCTGAGCTGCGCGCGCTCTGGAGCTGCAGGAAGGCGGCCGGGGAGAAGGGCTCCTGCCGGCCGGCTCGCGCGTCGCGGACAGGCGCCTTCCGCCGCGTCTCGGCGGCGCACGCCTTCGCCGTCACCCCCAGACCTTGGAACTTGTCGGAGAGATCGGCCGACGCCATGGTATCTGCTTGTCGTCCCTTCTAATGACCGAGCGCAGTCCAGAGACGGAGAATGTTTGCGCAAGCGCCACGGCTTGTCGGACGCCAACAACAATTGTACGAGCTGTCTCTTCAACGCGTCGCAAATTGTAGCCACCGCGACTGCTGGCGCTGTCGCGGCTGGACAAGCGCGGAGAACTCGACGGCAACAAGCAACTCGACAGAGCGAATTAGTGGGTTGCGCAGAGAAAGAGGGGAGAAGGGCACTCTCGCAGCGGAGCGCCTGGCAACGCAGCGAGGCAGCCAGGCGGAACGGGCGGGTAGCGCCGCATTCGCCCGTTGTCGGCTGGCTGGCTGTTGCGCCGCTGCCGATCGATAGCACTACCGCGAGCGCGCCGAATAGTGGAGTGTGACACGTGACTCGCACGTGAGCGGTCCAGACCGACACATCAAGAACTAGCCGACGGACGCGGCAAAGCTGTCGACGGTCGGTTGGTTGCGACGCGTGCGTGCGTGCGTGTCATGTGAAGGTCAGCGCAGGTGCACAGCATCTGTTCTGTCGACTACATTTGCACGCAATGAACTGTCTCACAGCCGAGCTACTGGCCGTCAATCAGCTCGCGAATGGGACAAACAACGTATAGCTCGTACACATTCGTTTTCAACACTTAGGTCTCATTCATTATCGGATTTGGGAGCACGACAATTTACCGCGGACAATCCGCAACTGCACATCTAAACACACTATGCGCACTACGAAGGTTGGGAGTGCGCCCATTCTCTTTCTCAAGTGGGGACACACAACTCTGTTCAATCAACAGCCCATCTTGGACACCTGTCTACTTTGTGCCGCGACCTTCGCCAGTCGCTCTGACGACTGGAGTCGCTGTCACGTTTTCGGCAAAGACGACACGCTTTATGGCCTTTCTGATAGGGCCGCTAAACGCTGCCACGACGAACGGGTTCGTCAGCGTCATGACGTCCATCGTCACGTAGAGGAACTCTATCGGGCCCATAACGTCGCCCGTCACATGAATGTACAGCGTGCCGCCTACGTAAGCCAATAGCTCCAGAAACAGTATGACTCCCGAGAGGGTCAACTTCAACTCGGTAAAGTGGGAGACTGTCGAAGAATTGTAGCTGAATCGTTGGCTCAGTGATGCGGAGACGAACGCATAAGAATGGCAAATTCTCTCCAGAATGGCAAAATATAGTGCCCCCCCCCACCCCTCCACTAGTCTCTCGGGAAGCCGAATGTTGAAGCAATGGGGCGGCCAGATAGCCGGGGGGACCATCGTTCCCTGGGATCCTATTGGAGAATTCAAACAAGCGTAAATCCTCCAATAGTGTCCCCGGGGCACTATGCTTTCAACCTCTCTTTACCCGGGGGCACTATTGGAATTGTATGGCGTTTCTTATGAGATGTACAGTTCAAGGTAGCTGAAATGTCATTCGTTAATGTGTGTAACAGTGCATAAACCAATTATACATCACTACTGCTTGATTTGTGTCCCTGTATAACGCAAGTCGTATGGTATTTATTGCCCCAGGAGCACTATTGGAGGATTTACGATATATATTTGTGCGACTGCACCTGAGGAGCCTGCAGGCCATGGCAAGATAAAGGGCCAGCCCCAGGAGGGCGCATAGCCAGGCGGTCAGTGTGTTCACCAAGCCCATGGTGAGAGTGAGACCGTCGTCGAGGTACTGTATGCGGACCGCGGTCCCATTGGCGACGATCGACAGCTCGCTGTGCATCCATGGAAAGGGAACGATCACCATTCCCAGTAGCGGCAGCGCAAACTGCACCAGCACGGCGGCCAGCACCGCTCGACCGCTCTACCACTGAACGTGACAGTGTGTCGGCCATAACGCACGCCTCCGTCCGGCACCGGGCGGCACCCGGCGGCACTGGGCGGCACGACCGGTCAGCCGGACGCCCGGTCAGCCGGACGCGCCTGTCAAATGCACGCGCGCCGGTGCCGGACGGAGGCGTGTGAACCAGTCGGCCCAGTGCCGCCCGGTGCTGCCCGGTGCCGGCCGGAGGCGTGTGTTATGGCCTTAATGCGAAGCTCCCTCGTGAGCCGCTCATTCAGAGCGGTCGCAGATCGCTTGCACTAATGAGTGTCCATCGCCAATTGGGCGCACTGGGCGTTGGTTTTTCAACCCTCTATTTTTAGGTAGGTAGGTTAGGTAAAACTGGCCGCAAAAAGGCTCTAGGTAGGTTAGGTTAGGTAAGCTAGATCTTTCGGCTAGGTAGGTAGGTAATCGGGCAAATTCTGTAGGTTATAGGTAGGTAACTTAGGTAACTCCAAGCTGTCAAGTGTCAGGCAATATTGCACATTTGCATGCATGTAGTGTAAACCTCCAAGTTGTGCTCGCCCGCACTATACATTACATTCAACTTCTCTTTACCCTGGATCGTATTAGAAAGGGTTTTAGGAGTCTTAACTTTAAACTTCACCAAATTTGAAATGCAACAGTCAAGCTTGTCCACATTTAACAGTGATTTCAGGCGCTTAGGTTAAAGTTGGCTGGCTGTTTGCCATAAACGTCTGGTGAATGGAAACACCTTTTATTAATTAATGAGTGTAAGCAGTGCTTGCTAAGTGCATGCAAATGTGCACTTCCTCCTTCATGTGTACAATTCACATAGGACAGGACAGGACACCGGAGCTACAGCGCCAGCTGCCCGGCCAAGGACAAGACTTGCAACCGCTGCAAGCAGAGAGGCCACTACGCTCGTTGCTGCAGAGCAAGCAGGCAACAGCCGGAGCAGCGCCAGCAGCGACTGCAGGAGAAGGACGACGACGCCATCCTGTCAGTGCGCGAGGCTGGTGGCAAGATGCTCGTCAAGACCATCTCCATCTGGGACGGCAGCCAGTTCCGTCGCGTCAAGTTGGAGATGGACACCGGCGCTGGGTGCTCGACAATGACGCAGGCAGTGCGCGACGACCTCTTCCCCGACTTGCCCATGCGACTGTTGGACAAGCGCCTTTGCCAAATCGGATCGGTACTGCTAGCGCGCTAGCGGGCTCGGCGCTGCGCGCCTCGCCTCCTTTGGGCTCGCCGCTTCGCGGCTCGTTGCTGCTTACACCTACACACTGACACGCCCTTGCGTATTTTCACTAGGGACGAGTCCTTCAAAACTCAGAACGCCTGCACGTGCACAAACCCACGTACGCACCCGCCCACACAACACGTACAAGCACAGATGCTGACATGCACATGACGATCGCTGGCACGCACAGCCTGTCGCTGGCATGCAGTAACACACCGACTGGTTGTAGACGTTCAATGAACGACAACGTACATGTATACCAGGCTACGAATATCTAGTCACAGACGCAGTGGACCAAGAAATAATCCTGATGCCAACATCAGTACAAAAACCAAGCAAATGCGACCGCCGCAAACAAAAACAATGGCCACATTCACCCAGTGTATGTGCAAAATGTTTCTATTTGCACATACCATTTTTTGGCTCCACAAATTTTAACTTAGGTAGGTAACCTAGTAGGTAACGGCAAAATCTAGGTAGGTAGGTTAGGTACAGGTAGATCAATTTTCGCGCTAGGTAGGTTAGGTTAGGTTACCTAGGCTGAAAAAAGGCTAGGTAACCTACTGGGTAGGTAACCTAGCTAGGTAGGTTGCCATCACTAGCGGTCATTGCTGTGGTGGCCGTCATCTGTGGATGATTTGCGCTATCAGGTATCAATCAACCAATGGGACGCACACTTTCGTAGTCGTGTGGCCAAAAGACGGCCGTGAACCGATTGATCACCAGCAGCGTCGTGCCCAAACACTGACTCGTCACGAACTGCACGGACGACGCCGCCATGAAAGTCACGAGAACCTTGATACGGAATTAGGTCTGTATGATGTCTTGGCATACCGTATACCTATATGTACGTATTCAATTGATGAATGACTGCGCCGCCCCACAAAAAAAAAAAAACTCACTTGGTCGTTCGACGTGTAGAAGTCGAAGAACATGCCGGACATCATGGGACGTGAGAGGAGCCACTGAAATGGAACGTCCATGCGATACCGGTCAAAGAAAGCCGCTAATTTAGCCCATTATGGCATTGTCCGCACGTGATGCAGTGTCGCCTCGAGGTCGGCAACGCCCAGCGCCAGACAGAGGCTGAAAAACGACGAGCGCAAGCGTTCGTCCTCCCTGCGACCCTTCCAGATCGCCCACAAGAAGAGACCATAGAAGGGCACCGAAATAGTGTACACTACAGAGGAAGCGATGAGATGGACGCAGAAGCTGACGGTAGAGCAGATCATCGCTGTCGAGAATTCGATTTCTCGAAAATAGTATACTTTAAATTGTTATATGGAGTGTGTCCTTTGAGCGAGAAACCCCAAGTGCCCAAGCATGCGATTCGCGCCCAAGAATGAGTACCACCGGTACACGTGCACGTCGACCAAGGCAATAAGAGGTATCGCGTGTTTCCATTCACATCTGAAAACTGCGTGCTACCTCTCAAGACTGTGCGAAAGTCGACCTCATTTTCATCAGCCTTCGGCATCTTCCCCACCACACGATACAGGTACGGACGAAGCCTTTGTTCGACAGGTTCTCGCAATTTGACACGTGCTTGGCAGTGCTCGGGATTTTCGTAGGGTTTAACAGGACGGATTTTGCAGTTGTTAGTATGAATGCGGTGTAAGAGAATTATTCTGACGTTGGTTCCCGTGTCCTCCCTTTCCCTTTTCAATTTACGTTGGGATAAATGTAATCGCGCACTCTGATCACGAATCTCACATCCGTTTTCCAATGAGATCCACGAGATACGGCACATTTTATGTATACTTATGACTCATCAGAAGTGTTTAGAAATTATTTGCACACGGATCAATGGTGTAGTGGTTACTACTCTAAAGGTCATGGGACGAACCCTCTCCAATAAAAACTTGTTTTTTTAATATTTTTTTTGTCTTGCAGACATGGTAAGGATACTTGTAACCTTTATTATTTTCTTTTGTTTTTCAGTTGTTCATGATATAAAAAAACTTTTATTATTAAAGCACGTTCTCTGTTTGTCTGCATCCCAGTGCAGAGAGTTAGTTGTTTTATCGAATTTGAAAAATCAGTGTCAAATCTGCCTGGCGTATATGTAATCGGCCACGCACGCACGCAAACAACAGTGTGACTTTGCAGCATGGCCAAATGGCGCTTGCCGTAAATCCTCCAATGGTGCCAGCAATACACTATACTTTCAAGCTTGACTTACCAGGGCACTATTGGAGGACGGGGGGGGGCTATTGGAGGATATATCGTAAGCGAGTCGGCCGGCCGCGAGTCACCACGGCAACGTGACGAATACCACTCTCTTGTTGGACACCGCGGTCGGCGTCAACGCTCAGAATCAAGTCGGCTCGCTGCCTTAAACCGGTTTTCTCAAACAATTGTGGAAAATAGTCAAATTCGAATATTCAGGCAGCATCGCGCTCCTCCGCACGTCCACAAGGGCATGGGCGGCAACACAGGGATTAGCGCCCAGATCTGATTTTTCAAAAAGTTCTAAAGTTCAATAATTCCATCCATCCATGCCACGATATTCGCATTTGCGAATAAACAGCAAAATCCACAACGACAAAGAAGCGACAATTCGAGTACTAGTATGCCATGACTAGAGTTGGGAAAAATACGTTTTGACTTTGGACCGACGCATTTTTTTGAAAAAATACGGTATTTTTTTGAAAAAATACGTATCTTTTGTATTTTTTAGAGTACGTATGTACATGTACCATACATCATAGTAAGCCATCAGCGAAGTGTCCAAAGCTTAGAAATCGGTGCATACGAACGCTGCAACGCTGTAAAACTGCGCAAGCACGCAAATGGACGTGTAGGAGTGTGTGTGCGTACGTGTGTGTGAGAGGTGAGTGTGTGGTGAGTGGTGCGTAAGCGGAGTAATGAGCGACCAGGAGATTTGGCATCCAACAAATTGAGCTAAGAACGCGACACAGGGCGCGACGCAAAACTTTAGGGCGTGAAGAGGAGCTAGCAATAGCAAAAGCTAGCAGAATCAATTGTTGGGTCCGTGTCCGCTGCATCCAAAACCTACTGTGAGCAAAACCTAAGCGTCGTAAGAATAATGTGATGTAAAACAAATCGTTTTTTTGAGAAGTCTACCCATCACACAACTCACAAAATGCTGTTCAATGTAAGGTACATTGATTAACAACAAATGTTTTATTATCTATTGCAGGCTGATTCAACAAAATACAGGTTTACGACTCCGACTTACGAATATGACCTTACGATTGCGACTACGACCGTATTTTTTAAAAATAAGATACAGGCGGCAACGTATTTTTTCAAAAAAATACGTGTATTTTTTTGAAAAAATACGTTTGAAAAAATACGCGCCCAACTCTAGCCATGACACGCGCTCGGATGTGTCTGCTCTCAGTAGCAGCGTGTCGCGACCAAGGTACTGTATTCCTAGCGTTAGAAAACTTGGACATGGAGAGGAAACGAGTGGGGGGGGGGTGGGAGCGAACATTTGGACGACTACAGACAGAACCGTCAACGCAGTGAACGAACACATCGCGAAGAAGCAGCAGAAACCACCGGAGCGCAGTGTCTGGGTCGAGTCGGAAGAAAAGTCGGTTGGGCGCCTTTCTAGAGGCAGAGGGCCAGCGTTGTGGATGATCAGTCGTCCTCACACGCTCGCTGGGCGCTGTGCTTGAAGAGCGCTCTGCAGCGGGGTGTTTGAAGGGCCGACACAATCTACGCGCCGTCTCGTTGGAGGGAACACGCACCGTGTCCGTGTCCACATGCTCGGTGGGTGTGGATGCGACGCGTACCGCCTGGTCACTGGGGCCGGCGGCGTCGACGCAGATGACCGGCAAAAGACAACCCCCGTACCCCACTCGTTGGACCTATAGGACATGAGCAAACTAGAGCTTGCGTACGCGTTCGCAACCAGGGTTGGGACATCAAAAAATGGACGCCGCAGCGAAAGAACAAAGTACCGGTACCTGTATTCTATTCTTTGTCGATTGAATATCCATCTTACTCTGCACTTTTTTTGGTAGGTACCGAAACTGACTCCTATTTCTGTCCTTTTTTGACTATAAAAAAGTCGACATTCCCAACCCTGATTGAATCACTAACCATCCGTGCACCGCGTACACACCGTGTTCAGCGGCATGTAGCGCATGCGCTCTTGACTTCTAAACGCTTCTCCAACTGGCACTTGCATTAGTGCCTTTTACACGCTTTGCTGTACATTTGACGGCATGTACCTATGTATATTCGCAAGTACATGTATACATACATACAAAGAACCGTTCAAAGTACCGCTTCTGGAGTGGTTCGAAGCGCGCTCGATTTAGCGTCCCCTAGAATCTGCTGCAGCACGCCCGGGTCGGCTTGCATCGTCTGCGACAGAACGCGGACGGAGTCGAGAAACTCGTGGAACTCACGTCGGGACGGATCGAGGCACTCGACATCGGAATCGGAATCGGAACAGCGGACTGCAGCCTCCGCAGCCGTCAACCGAGGTGCCGATCCGTTCGACGTGCCAGAATCCATGTTCTATTGTGTGTACAGGGTAGCCCGGGCTTTAAAACGCTAACTAATAACTATGCGTTCATTAAGCCAAGCCAAGCGAAATTTATACACGATACAAATACAGGTCTAAAGTTTTTCTGTGCCGAATTTTAAGGAAGTCGAACGGCGAGGTCGCTAGTTATACACTTCAATGATTTTGAGCAGTAAAGGTCATGGCGGAACAAGCAAGAAACCACAACCGTCAGTCTTAACAGCTGCATTCCACCAAGACGTTCCAATACGCGCTTTATTTCCATTTAGGGAATTCGTGTCAGATTGAGCTGAAACTTGGTACACTAAAACTTTGGCCCCGTGTATAAATTTCGCTGCGTTTCCTTTAGTAAACGCAAGGTTACAAAAAGCCTTCAAAACCCCGTATAGATAAATGGGCCAGCCAGTATACTATCTCGAGAGGTCTAGAAAACAATGCTGGGGTGCACACTTAGAGGGCTCCGCCCGCTGGTGCAATTACAGCACTAAAAACCCGAGCCCTGCATCCTGTTCCGTTCGTAGCCGCTGGAATGGAAGCAGTCGCCAAGTTGCGTCTCATGACTTCTTCGCCTATAACTAAACTGTTTTGCTTCCTCCTATGTGTTTTCGGTCATATCGGAAAGCAGCCGCCGCAGCAGCCAATTGCCGGTCTGCAATTTGTTCGACGCGACCGTCATTAGGCCGTGCACCGTATTCTGCTGCAGTTGCGCGTCCTGGAAACACGTGTCGGCGCCGCTCAGCGGGACTGATCCTTTTGCGATGATACGCGACATATGACCTAAGAAATTGCGTAGGAATTCCAAATTCTCCCGTTTTCATACTCAAGCGTCCAAAGACGAATATACCGGTTGGTACCTAAGATACGAGTCGGTCAGGCTCGATCGATAATTCGTCGCGTTCAATCTGCGTGGCAATAATATAGTTGGCAGTACGAGTGGGCGTCCCATGCGGTTCTCAAGTAATTGGTAGGTGTCCAATTTGATAGAGAGTTTCTGCTGCGCAGCTCACTCACAATTATTTGAAACGAAAGTACAGTATACAGGAGGCGATGGCGTGAACTGGCGTGAAAAAGCGGGACGGAACAAAGCGCGATGAACGCGCGTAATTAATTGAACGATTAATTGAACGCGCGTAGCGACTTGGGATAGAATGTCCTAGGAACCGTTCTGATTGGTACGTAACACAGTGCTACCTACAGTGTGTCGCATGGACAATCTCCTGCATGGTGTTGCGTATACAATGTTGGTGTTCCCTATGTTGTGTATTATTGTGTTTGCACATGTTGGACCGGTAGTACGTGCAAGCGCGTTTTGAATGCTGTTGTGTATGCGTCAAACTGATGTGAACAAACAAAAGAAATTGTTGTCGCGCTTTTTTCCTAGACCAATAGCCTTGTCCAAATAGGCCATACTCGATCAGACGCATCGATAGAGGTAGTATGCGTCCAACCTTTGTGCAAGAAACGCATATCATGCATGCACATATGTATTCTACGCGTGTTTGTAGTGTGAAAAGTGTTTTGCATACTATACATGAGTGGCGTACAATGTTGTTCTCTCCAAAAATATACCGTAAACCCTATAATTAGCCCCCCGGGGGCTAATTTTTTCGTTCGAGCTCTAGGAGGGTGTATAATTATGGGGGGGGGGGCTAATTATAGGGGGGGGGGGGGCTTATAAACTGGAAGTGTCGATGAGTGGGAAGATGTGTGGGCAAAAAGGCGCGTGGAGGCGATTTTTAAGGGAAAAAGGCGCTGTGCACACACGTTGGTACACTCTAACACACTCTCACACAGTCTCACATGCACATACGTGTACATACATACACATACGCGACCATACATACACCCAGACATGGAAACATGTGCTTTTTAGACGATGGTTCATTTAGGGAGGGGGCGTAATTATAGGGGGGGGGGGCTTATTAACTCAATGTGGTCTTGGGAGGGTGTATTATTATAGGGGGGGGGCTAATTATAGGGTTTACGGTATGTATTCTACGCGTGTTTGTAGTGTGAAAAGTGTTTTGCATACTATACATGAGTGGCGTACAATGTTGTTCTCTCCAAAAATATATGTGCATTAGTTTATCTGTACTACACTGATAACACATGCTGCACGGCTGCTGTTGTTGACGTGCACCAGTACAGATTTCCGAAAAAATCCACCAGAAAGAGCAACGTTTTTGGGCATTTCCCCTTAACGGGCAATAGTACTAAAACGCGCCATAGCAAGTACGGTCCCCGACGAATGCGCTTCTTTTGAGCCATAACGCGCTGAATTCGGTGTAGTGTTAGCAACCAAAAGTTGTAAGCGATTGAAAATTCCCAAATGCGCGTGCACAAGTCGTCTAATATTCGGGTTGTATGTACCCTGTTACAATGTACACTCTGACAAAGAAGTGCGCTGCGCGCTACTTGCAAACGGCTTGACTTGTAAAAAGTTGTTGTAAAAAACTTGTAAAAAAAGAGTTGTAAAAAAAACAAATGGAAAACTAGGGTGTTTTTTTAATAAAACCGTTTTATTTTAAAAAAGTACGTTTTATTTTGAACTTTTCAAAATCACCTCAGAACGTAATCTGGACAAAATCGAGGGTATTCTAAGATTTCTAACGTGTTTAGGACGTATAAGTAGGCACAGCAGGAGCACTCTTGCATGATTTCATACTCCTATGTAAGCTTTCAAAACAAGCTTTGAGGAGCATAAACCTGAGTGCACCATGTACATGTACAACATGTACGCTGTGGACCATGTTCCGCATTCAACGACGTAGCAGTTCAGCTCGTTATTTACAGCGGAACTTGTGCCTGTCAAGATCTCACATGCACATGTGGCGCATAGTTTTGGCCGATCGCCAGCTGCAGTGAAGACACTTGATCACTTTGTCGACTATCAGTTCACTTCTGGGTGGCTGCTGTGCTATCAAAGTGTCGAAGTATGACTGCAAATTCATTGGTCGTCACTAATATTTGTGCAATGGGCGTCAAGTTACAAACAAACATTTGGCGTATTATCCACAAAAGTAGCAAAAAGTGACCAAAAAACTGAAGCAAAAAACAACAGTTTTTAATAGGAAAAACCGAGAGCCAGGTTTTTTTTAAAGGCCGAACTTTTTTAAAATAAAACCGGTTGAAAAAACCTTAACAACTCTACGTGCGTGTAGGTACGATGGCGCGATCAGCTACGATCGACGCCGATATCTTGGGGGGGGGGGGAGGCGGCGGTAAATTGCCGTACGCAAATGCATACGGTAGTGACGATACATTGTACACAGGTGCTACATTATGTGCATGAGTGCGTGTGCATGCAGTTGCGCTATACTTCTGCACCATAGCATAGTGATGTAAATAACGAAAATGAGCGCTGTGACTACGAAATTGATCAGTAGTGACTCACTGGCCAATTATGTACCACGCGGGCGTTGCGCAGCGAATTACTTTCTTCTGCCTGACGACGACCTTTGTTGGGGCTGGGGGGGGCACACACGCATTTCTACGCATGTACCGCGCTCTAGCCAACAACACCTACGTATAAATGTGCACAAGTGTGGTGAAAATCACAAATGTGGGTGTCGTAATTTCGCGGAACGAAACAAAGTCGCGATTCGCGAATGCGCATGCACAGAAAGCACGAGACAAGAGTGACATCGCTAGAAATCGGGGGAACCAGACAGTGTGTGCACAATCAAAAGGTCGCACGTGCCAGTGGCGTAGCTAGGATTTGGATTTGGGAGGGGCAAGACTGCTGTTTGTGTTTAACCGGGAATTTTCGTAAGGGTACCCCCTTTGGAAAAAATCGGGTCTCTGAAAATTTTGGGAGGGGCAAGCGCCCCCCTGCCCCCCCCCCTGGCTACGCCATCCGCCGGACTCGAGTTGACCAACTTTCAATAAAGTCCGCGGACTAAAGTCTGTGTCAAATGCTCGTGAACTGGAGGTTTTTTTGGAAACTCTCGAACGTGCTTGAGAATTAATTAAGAACATACTGTATAGATGGATAGCCCAGCCAGAGCTCCGATCTCTACTGGCCCTTATTTGCAATTCGGAAACCACCCATCCCACAATTGCGACTGACACCAAAAAATCACCTTTTTACTGGAAGGACCTAGCTTGCTGAAAATTGCAGGATCGATAGGTACCCACAGGACCATCTTTCACTCCAAAAATGGTTCAAATCGAATCGTACGTTTTTGAGATATGGCCAAAACAAAATTTCAAAAAACGTCAAAATGGCCAAAATCGCGATTTTGCAAAAATCTAGGGGCACTTGTTAATATCTCGAGAACCGTACGCTGGATCTAAATGGAATGTTTTGCTCGCATGTAGTCCCAACCAAGACCTTTCCAATGATATGCAAATTTTTGCTCTGGCTCCTTCTGTGGCGCTATTATGGTGCGATTTCCATTGTCGTTGGCAACGCACACTAAATTCGATGCCATTCAGGTGTGCTTTGATGGAATTGTCTGAAATTTGGCCACTATGTGCTCATGGCCACCACGCAGAAAGTAGATTTTCAATTTTTCGATTGGACCTTCTTGTTTAGAGAAAACGCTAAGAAAGTGCCAGAGTCGGCAAGCACAAATTTTTGGGTTTTTTTGCTATCTGTTTGACGGGTTATAAGTCACTGGAGAATGGGAGTAATGAACTCAAATTTGACATGCGTTTGGGCGGTTGCGTCCATTACACATTCCCTGGCTTTCATTTGTTTCCATTGTAGGAGCACGGAGTTATGGTGCAAGCATTTGCGACACTGCAAATAGTGCATTTCTATTGTCTTTCTATCGGCGGGATTTTGTCATGTTGATGCATGACAGCTCTTTTCTCTGACTTTGAGTGCACACACAAGCAACTATGGCACTATTTGCAACTCATTGGCTAATGGCTTGAATCTGGTGCTAGTAGAATGAGTCAACTCAAAAGTCAAAAATTTGAGCTTGTCGACTCTGGAAGTTTCTCAGCCTTTTCTCTAGATGGGAAGGTCCAATCAACAAATTGAAAATGTACTTTCTGCGTGGCGGTCGTGGGCACATAGTGGCCAAATTTCAGACAATTCCATCAAAGCACACCTGAATGGCATCGAATTTAGTGTGCGTTGCCAACGACAATGGAAATCGCACCGTAATAGCGCCACGGAAGGAGCCAGAGCAAAAATTTGCATATCATTGGAAAGGTCTTGGTCGGGACTACATGCGAGCAAAACATTCCATGTTGATCCAGCGTACGGTTCTCGAGATATTAACAAGTGCCCCTAGATTTTTGCAAAATCGCGATTTTGGCCATTTTTGACGTTCTTTGAAATTTTGTTTTGGCCATATCTCAAAAACGTACGATTCGATTTGAACCATTTTTGGAGTGAAAGATGGTCCTGTGGGTACCTATCGATCCTGCAATTTTCAGCAAGCTAGGTCCTTCCAGTAAAAAGGTGATTTTTTGGTGTCTGTCGCAATTGTGGGATGGGTGGTTTCCGAATTGCAAATAAGGGCCAGTAGAAATCGGAGCTCTGGCTGGGCTATCCATCTATATAGTATGTTCTTAATTAATTCTCAAGCACGTTCGAGAGTTTCCCAAAAAACCTCCAGTTCACGAGCATTTGACACAGACTTTAGTCCGCGGTCTTTTTTGAATCTGGCGGAACCTTCCAAATAACGCCTTTTTTGGTATTTGCAAGTTTCTGGCCGCGGACTTGGAAGTTTCTGTCCGCTGCTGCCGGGCGCGATAGCGCAGAATGGAACGTACTTTTGTTTTTCTTTAATAATAATGCTTTCGCTGAGCGCTGAAGTGGCGCTGTCGAGCTGGCCGGTCCTCGCGTCAAGGCTTATTTCGAATTGTTTTCTACCGTACCGACAAAAATACCCGCTCAAAAGAGAATGTAGGCGCGCCTTTCTAAAAAAAGACCGGCGGATAGTCCGGCAGCTGTAAACGCGCCTTTTGTCCGGCGGACTCCGGGTCCGAGTCCGTGGTCGGGTTCGTGACCGGGTCCGGGTCCGAGTCCGGCGGCTGTAAATCGGCCTTTAGTGGACACCCTTGACAGGACACCCATATAAATCGCCTAAAGCCAAGAAGAACTCTTTGGAGCGACTTTCGCAGACACTGGTGGCTGCTTGTCTTCAGGTAGGTGTGGAACAGCTGTGTCTCTCGTCTAGTATCTGGACTTCGAAGCTTCACCTGCGTAGGGGTTGGGCTTCACGCGCATGTGCTGATTCCTGCTGTTGAAAGCCATGGAGGGCGCTTGCTGTGATGGCTGCAACTGCTGACTGGGACGTACTGAGCGGCTTTGCGACTTGGGGTCTAAGCGATGAACGCACGCTCTCTCTCTCTCTCTCTCTCTCTCTCTCTCTCTCTCTCTCTCTCTCTCTCTCTCTCTCTCTCTCTCTCTCTCTCTCTCTCTCTCTCTCTCTCTCTCTCTCTCTCTCTCTCTCTCTCTCTCTCTCTCTCTCTCTCTCTCTCTCTCTCTCTCTCTCTCTCTCTCTCTCTCTCTCTCTCTCTCTCTCTCTCTCTCTCTCTCTCTCTCTCTCTCTCTCTCTCTCTCTCTCTCTCTCTCTCTCTCTCTCTCTCTCTCTCTCACTCGCGGGCAGGCACTCACTCACCGGCACGTGCGCGCGCGCGCGCATGCACGCACGCACGCACGCACGCAAGCACGCACGCACGCAAGCACGTACCGGCACGCCTGGATTCGCACTCACCGAGTGTATTATTGTTGTGCGTTGCCCGCGTTTGTTGATTGTTCAGGACTCTTCTTTTAAGTTCCCCTCGTATCTGAGAGTTCAGTACCAAGTAGACGTAGGGGTTGACGGAGCAGTTGAGCATGTAAATCACCGACACTATGAACAGATGCCACTTCTTGAGTGTGAATTCTGCACGGGGCCTGCGCGCACGAACACCAACTCGCCCAACACAGTTCACTATGGGGCTCATTATGGCAAGGTTACATAGGTAAATGCCGCTTTACGCACCTCTCAAGTGCTAAACCACTTCTCGTTAGGTACGGTAGTCTATGTATTTCAAATTTTCCACGTGGCGCACAGGCCCTGGTATGAAGGTGAAGGAAATGGAGTGCGCGAGAATGGCCGCTCCGATGATGAAGAACTGCATGAAGAGGCGTCGCTCCTGGGCCTGACGCTCCAGTTGGGAATTCTGCGTGAGACCCGCAGCCTTCGCCGCGCCCTTGTTCTGGCCGTGCACCCAGTACGCTGCGAGAACGAACAACGCAAACTAAAGCTCAGCCTCCAATCGCCCACGGGCTTACATACAGGTATAAGTAGTAGTGGGCTTAGTGTAACCCAGCGCAGTGGAGAGCTCTCTCTCTCCTTCTCTCCCACTCTTCTTTGCTTCTCCCCCAAAGGGGAGGGCCCACCCAAGGGCACCCTATGATTAAATAATACCCTATGATAAATGAAATACAGGGTGGGTCATTCATCTGTCGCCCCTTTCATTTCAACTTTGGAGTTTTGCAACAAATATGCTCGACAATTTTAAAGACGAGACACGTTGTGTACCTAATAAAGGGTGTTTTTAAGTTAACCGATTTGTTTTTTTGACTTTTGATTTCCTTATCAGATTCTCGTGAAATTTGGGCAATAGGCGCAGAACGTTTTTGGATTTTGTCTAGACGAGGAATCGTCGAAATCGGATCAGCATTCAAAAAATTATGAGCTTTCAAATTTGAAGTCCGATTTCGCGAAACAATGATTCATGGTGTACAGCTTGGTCCGATGTCAGAGAGCAATTCGCTCAACGTCAATCGAAACAGCAGGTCGATGGGGCGTTCTAAACCCCTTTTAAATGTTTATGTTCAACAATTCAGAAACGGACCTCCAAAATGTTCCAATGAGAAATGTAGTGTTTCAGACTTTAGTTTCAATAGGAATTTTCAGTGAAATGATTTAGCAGTGCGCGATTTTGGCTCTGACTTTGAATTTCGCCGCTGTTGTGACGCAAATTCCAAAACTGGCTCATAATAGACAACATTATCGTGTAGCCCATGAAATTTCGCACACATCCAGAAGTTTTGCTGTTGATGGCCGTAGAAAAAAGGCGTTTGACTGCAGTGTACATGTCACGTGCTTGAATCATTGGCTCGCAATTTCGTACTTCAACTTTGAAAGGTCATAATTCTTATGAATGCTTATCCAATCTCGATGATTTCTCTTCTAGACAAAATCCCACAGCGTTCTGCGTCTATGGTCCGCAGTTTACAGTTTTGCTCTGTCTCGGAAGCTGGGATGCAACCTGCAAGCGTGCAACCCCATTGCAACTCTTTTGGGGAAGCGACCATTGTGTCTCCCCCCCCCCCATCATTGGTACATAGCTACCCTCAATCCCAAAAGTTGAGTACCAAATCCCGCATTTGCGTTACGTCTCGCGGGACGCTCTGATTTTGCGTGACGCGCGAGACGCACGCTATAGCATAGGGCTGGGTGAGATGGGACGGCGCGCCGTCGCCCAATGACCGCGCGACAAGATCTGGATGCGCAGGGGGTGGGCGGTAGGAAGGGGCGCCGTCACTAGGTAGATTGTGGACACGGCGCCGCGGCGCCCGTTCCCATCGGCCCCCGGCGCGCACCCAGAACTAGCCGCGCGGTCATTGGGCGACGCGCGCGCCGTCCCCTCTCAGGTATGTAGGTATGTATGCAGTATGGGCAGCTTCTTCATCTGTACAGTACCCGTGATTGCGTACCCGCCCAAGACGACGGTGCACATGGTGAGAACGGCGCACCGCTCCCACCAAAGGTAGTACGGTATTCCCCACAGGTCCATGTCGTATCCCCAGGAATAGCCGTCGTAGTAATAGCGCAAGTGGCAACAAGGAAACGCCTAGACTTCTGTGACGTATTTGCAGTCTGTGCGTGCGTTCGTAGGGTGAAAGTCAAGTTTTGAATACTCTTCCAGGTCGCGCGTGCGTGCGTGCGTGCGTTCGTGCGTGCGTGCGTGCGTGCATGCGTGCGTGCGTGGGTGGGTCGGTGCGCGCGTGCGTGCGTGCGTGCGTGCGTGCGTGCGTGCGTGCGCGCGCGCGCGCGCGCCCACCTGAAAGCTGGAGGCTGACGCGCCAAAGAGCCAGCAGAATGCGATCTGGAACTTGACGAGTCTGGGCGAAAAGAGCCTCTCCATCAGGTGGATCTTTCCCACGGCAAGCGTTCTACTGATTGCGATGAGGATCACACAGGGCACGGAGGAATAGAAGGAGAGGTTGCACATCACTCCCATGAACACGTCCACCGACTCGCCGGAGATGTCCGTCTGCAAAATGCGGCACTCTCCAATAGAACCCCCCCCCCTCTATTAGTGTCCCATACAATGTGAGGTGTTGTGTGTGCGCGCGCGCGCGCGTGTGTATGTGTGTGTCGAAAATAGGGAGAAGACACCGAAATATCTCCAGACCTGCATGACAGTGCAGGGCACCGAGTAGACGACGAACAGCAGCAGCATCATGGAGTCGGAAATTCCCAGCGAGACGATTAGAGGGTAAAGAGCCCCACTGAACGAGTCTCGCTTTGCCAGCACGATCGTATGGGGACGCGTTGAAATGATCGCGTGCGCTTTCTTCAACGCTGACTGCGAATCCAGACTGATTTGAAAGGAAAAAAAGTAAAAAAAATTGAATTCGTTTTAAGGTGGAAATTCTGACAAATGCGCACATACTGTACCGATATGCAAATCATTGAAGTCACCAGTGCAGAGACGCTTGGGTATTATCACAACTCTTATGACGGATATGCTACTGATGAATGATATTGATAGGATTCTAATTCTATTGTAGGTATATTCATTGATAATCTGAATTGCGCTCTGAAAAATTATGGCACGCACGCACAGCAACGCCTCCCAGCAGTACGCCAACATACAGTACAAGTCCAACACCGGACATGGCAAACATAATTGCCGCCGCCGACAGGTCCTCCCAGTGCGGCATTTTCTTGACTTTTTTTAAATCCAAAGAGTCCGTGTACGGTGCAGACTATGTCTAAACCCGAGGATCACTGGTGTTCGATCATGTACTGGCAAGAAGCTACACCTTGACAAGACGGGGATACATCTGTTGAGCATCATGAGCAATGAAATCGGAAGAGCGGTGGCCTCACAAACTTACAATGGGATGAAATTAACTTCAGGGCAATACCCGTAATCCTAGTCTTTCAGATTTTAAAATTTGGCCTTTAATAAAAACTTTAACGCTGGCCGAAAATACGATTTTATGGTAAAGCGCGCTTGTTACACCGCGACAGAAGAATGCGACTGTTCTCGCGAAAATTCCAAAACCGGCTAAAACTGTTAATGCCATCTTGTAGCCCGTGAAATTTTCTACTTAGCCACCAATCCGGCGCGTTGGCGAGCGCCGGCGAGTGCGCAAAAGCGCGCGCGCCCATTATAAAAGCGTGGAGTGGCACCACCCCCCCCCCCCTGGTACAACCGGTTTCCTGACCTTACGCTGTGATAAAAATTCAC
This sequence comes from Paralinhomoeus sp. GSCO2_6, assembly GCA_030248085.1. Taxonomy (NCBI): domain Eukaryota; kingdom Metazoa; phylum Nematoda; class Chromadorea; order Monhysterida; family Linhomoeidae; genus Paralinhomoeus; species Paralinhomoeus sp. GSCO2_6. The sequence continues at coordinate 209,983 of JASAMY010003822.1, forward strand.
CATGAACACCTTCAAAACAGCTAAAAAAATACGAAATAAAAAAGCTACAAGTTTTCAAATATAGCATGAACATCTGCAAAACGCGGAATCAAGGACCCATCCGGTCATCCTCTCGGCTGAGACTCAATGCCATTTCTCAATCACTGCAGCACAGCCATAGGTGTAACTGGGTAGGGTGCTAGGATTCACCCCCCCCCAGCTTCGGTCAATCCTGCACGAAAAGTAGGACCACCCCCCCAGCTTAAGTCAATCCTGCACTGACTGCAGGTTACCCCTATGGCTGAATTGTGTTTCTCATACTTCCCAAGGTGTTTTTCAGGCCTGTGAGCAGCATTTATTGTCCAAATGTCAAAAAAATCGCCTGTGGCGCTGTATTTACGCACCTACAGACAGACCATTTTGGAGCCTTTTCGGCGCGTTTTCGCCCGAAAAATCGCCAAATTTTGCCTGCGGAACTGTTTTTTTTGCTCCAACTGGCCATTTTTAGGGTCACTGAAGCGCGTTTTTGGCCAAAAATTCACAAATTTTTGCCTGTGATTTCAGCATGCACGAGGCATTTTCTAGGTCATTATTGAGGCTGGAAAAAGAGAAATTGTGTCAAATTTGGCCGTGCAGGTCACCCCCAACGACTTTTGAAAAATCCCAGATTCACCCCCCCAGCTTCGATTCGATGGTCAGTTACACCTCTGGGCACAGCATCAGCGCACGAGAACGTTTGGCTCTTCATCGTTGACACTGTATTGAACCGATTTGGGCCATTAGTTTTCGTCTTGATTAAAAGAGTGGAGGTGTGGTTGGAGCTTAGGTGATTAAATTACGAGGTCGAGCCGACACGCAATGCTGACACGCGACTTGAGTTCGAACCGCGTTATCAATCAGAAGAGTGGCATTTTACCCACCCGCAGCCTCGTATAGTTCATCTATCTAGCGAGGTTGCTTCATATTTCTTATCGCTTTAGGCGACACTAAACGTATTTTACCAATCGACAAAACCCCGCTCTACTCTTGTTTAAAAAAAAACATGTTTGGCCCAGAGGGCGTTCTGTCTTTCATCAGCGTCAAGACGCAGCTGACCGAGAAGTTCACCGCTGCAGGTGCGTTCGTTTCCGAGGCGATTGCAGCGGCCAATCGCGGTCGTTTCCTAGAGCCACCCACCGGCGACTCGGTGTCGGTGCTGACGCGCGCGACGCTCTTCTCGAACGCCAAGAGCGCCGTCTCGGCCATCGGTGGCACTCGGGCGGCGCAGGGCCTGAGGATGGCGCTGATCGTCAGTCCGCCCGTCCTCGCCCTCCTCCTCCTCTCCGTCATCACGCTCAGCCGGGAGTTCGCTCGGCTCCAGGCGGGCGAGCCCTCGCGCCCCACAATTCCGGTGGGTTACTACAGCGCGATTGGCACGGCGTTTCAGCACGCGCAGGCGACCAAGCGCAACCTCGTCAATGCCGAACACCTCCGGCAGCTGGTCTTCGCTCTGCAGCGCGAGCGAGGCATGACCTGCGTCTACTTGGAGAGGTGCGTGCGTGCGTGCGTGCGTGCGTGCGTGCGTGCGTGCGTGCAGTGCGTGCATACCTGCCTGCGTGCGGAGATGCGTGCGTGCGTGCGTGCGTACGTACGTGCGTGCGTGCGTGCGTGCGTGCGTGCGTGCCTGCCTGCCTGCCTGCCTGCCTGCCTGCCTGCCTGCGTGCCTGCCTGCCTGCCTGCCTGCCTGCCTGCCTGCCTGCCTGCCTGCCTGCCTGCCTGCCTGCCTGCCTGCCTGCCTGCCTGCCTGCCTGCCTGCCTGCCTGCCTGCCCTCCCTGCCCTCCCTCCCTGCCTGCCTCCCTCCCTCCCAGACTCCCTCCCTGCCTCCCTCCCTCCCTCCCTCCCTCCCTCCCTCCCTGCCTCCCTCCCTCCCTCCCTCCCTCCCTGCCTCCCTGCCTCCCTGCCTCCCTCCCTCCCTCCCTCCCTCCCTCCCTCCCTCCCTCCCTCCCTCCCTCCCTCCCTCCCTCCCTGCCTCCCTCCCTCCCTCCCTCCCTCCCTCCCTCCCTCCCTCCCTCCCTCCCTCCCTCCCTCCCTCCCTCCCTCCCTCCCTCCCTCCCTCCCTCCCTCCCTCCCTCCCTCCCTCCCTCCCTCCCTCCCTCCCTCCCTCCCTCCCTCCCTCCCTCCCTCCCTCCCTCCCTCCCTCCCTCCCTCCCTCCCTCCCTCCCTCCCTCCCTCCCTCCCTCCCCTCCCTCCCGGCCTCCCGGCCTCCCGGCCTCCCGGCCTCCCGGCCTCCCTGCCTCCCGGCCTCCCGGCCTCCCGGCCTCCCGGCCTCCCGGCCTCCCGGCCTCCCTCCCTCCCTCCCTCCCTCCCTCCCTCCCTCCCTCCCTCCCTCCCTCCCTCCCTCCCTCCCTCCCTCCCTCCCTCCCTCCCTCCCTCCCTCCCTCCCTCCCTCCCTCCCTCCCTCCCTCCCTCCCTCCCTCCCTCCCTCCCTCCCTCCCTCCCTCCCTCCCTCCCTCCCTCCCTCCCTCCCTCCCTCCCTCCCTCCCTCCCTCCCTCCCTCCCTCCCTCCCTCCCTCCCTCCCTCCCTCCCTCCCTCCCTCCCTCCCTCCCTCCCTCCCTCCCTCCCTCCCTGCCTCCCTCCCTCCCTCCCTCCCTCCCTCCCTGCCTCCCTCCCTCCCTCCCTCCCTCCCTCCCTGCCTCCCTGCCTGGCTGCGTGCGTGCGTGCGTGCGTGCGTGCGTGCTCAGGTGGCAGTGGACGCGTCGACGAGTCTTTCGGTGAACTTGTAGCGACGAGGCGGGCAAAAACCGCGCTCTCGCCGCCCTCAGGCGCTTCCGGTTCGAAACGGACATTCAAATGCAGCGAGTTGCAGACTGGAGGCCCATGGTGCCTCGCCGTGTCGTCCAACGAGCAGTGCAATCATGACATGCTGCACCTTTAGGCGCTCTCCAACCTAACCGAACTCGACAGTCTCGACGCGTTCACCGTGTCCATCATGGTCTACCGCTTGAACGTCGGCACACCGGAGGGCAGTCAGAACTGCATTCAGAACTTGAGGTGACGGGCTGTCTTACAAGGAGCTGTCGCGTTGGAACAGCGCACCAACGTTGCAGCTGGTACACAAATCGCACACTGGCCATCGTCAAGAAAGTCGCGGCCATCTTCTACGCCGGAACAGACACGAAGACGGCGTATTGGAAAGCGGTTCAAGCACTCGTTCTCTCGCTCGAAGGCAGCGACAAAATCGGTACGCTCTGTCGTCAATTTGATTTGATTTGGCTCAAATTAATCAATTTCGCGAAATTAATCAATTTCGCAACTTTGGTTGCGTGTTTTACTACAGGAGTGAAGCGAGCCGTTGGCGCCTCGTTTTTTGCAAGAGGCGGATTCGACAACACACTTTATAGAAGATACAGCGGTGGGTGCGATGCATATACCTAATTTATACTCTGCTGAAGGTACCTCGTATTCGTAACCTTGTAATCGACTTATATGCAGTAAATCGTCTACTATAGTGCCGCCTCTCTAATAGTGCCATGGGCAAGAAGTACATACCATACGATTTGCGTTATGCAGGGACACAAATCAAGCAGTAGGTAGTTAACGTATATGTGGTGTGTACACAGCTACACGTACGCCCATCAATGAATGACATTTGAGCTATTTTGAACTGTTAATCACCTAAAAACGCAATACAATTCCAATAGTGTCCCCGGGTAAAGCGAGGTTGAAAGTATAGTGCCCGGCACTATTGGAGGACTTACACAGGTATACATTCAATTCAGAAGTCGCTGGTGGCGAGCAGATTTTTCGAGACATGCTTCTCGACTATGCGGATCCCGCTGTGAGGCGAACGCTTCAGCACCCAGAGACGATCGCAGGCGAGGACCTGCTCGACACCCTTCGGACTCTGGAAGTAGGCGCTAGGCTAGGACGGGAGCTCTTAAATGAAAAAAAAAATGCAGACGAGAATTTTTCTCGTTTTGGGCCACGATCCGTGCGAACGTCCGCCAGGGGCGTGCGCCCGACACGGCGGCCCTGTGGTTCGACGTCGTGACGACGTTCATGAACGACGTCGCGCGACTGGTGGGCGTCCAGTCTATTCGTGCTCGCGTGTGCCTGTCTGTGTGGAGAGGTCTCGTCGGGCCGACGACGCAGGTGGACGCGGGCACGTCGACGCAGCTGCGACGCGTGCTGGTGCGCCAGGAGGAGGAGCAGAGCGAGCACTTCCTGCTCATCGGCTGCGTGCTCGTGCCCGCGATGGTGGTCTGTCCCGCGCTCTGCCTCTGGTCGCTGTCGCCGGCGCTCGCCTGGCGCGGTCGCGTTGCAAACCGTCGCTCGCTGCAGGTACGTGCACCAGCACAGTCGCATGTGCGACCGGATCCGACGCCGCGGCACGGACCTGCGCCAGGAGAAGCGGCGCATGGACCTGCTGCTCAACCAGATGCTGCCGCCCGTCGTGACGCGCAAACTGCAGCTGGGCGAGGCCGTCGAGCCCGAGCACTACGAGAGCGTCACCATCTACTTCAGCGACATCTTCGGCTTCGAGACGCTCGCGGCCGCGCTCACGCCCTTCCAGGTGCAGCGCGCGCGGCGCCGCGCTGCAGCCGCCGCGCCCCCTGAGCCGCGACTTCTAGATCGTCGCGCTGCTAAACGAGCTCTACACGGCCATGGACAGCGTGCTTGACCGCTTCCACTGCTACAAGGTCGAGACCATCGGTGCGTCTAGCGGATTTGGCTCAGGCCGCCCTCCGTGGCCGACGAATACGCGGTCTTAGGCGACGCGTACATGGTGGCGTCGGGCGTGCCGCAGCGCAACGGCGACCAGCACAGCAGCGAGATCTGCACCACGGCGCTCGCCATGCTCCACGAGCTCTCGACCTTTCGGCTGGCCGGCGTGCTCGACGAGCCGCCCCTCATGCGAATCGGCGTCCACACCGGTTCGTACGAGCTCACCACGACACACTCGCACATTGCATCAGTGCCGAGACGCACGCACGCACGCACGCACGCACGCACGCACGCACGCACGCACGCACGCACGCACGCACGCACGCACGCACG